>VYZW01050832.1:0-10673 GCA_013401315.1 Balaeniceps rex
AGGCATCCTTAAAGATCTGCCAGCTCTGCTCCGTTCCCTATCCCTGAGGACCGTTTCCCAGGGCGTCTTTCTGACTAAGTCCTTGAAGAGCAGGAAGTTTGGTTTCCTAAAATTTAGGGTTCCGACTCTACTCCTCACTTTTCCCATATCCCTCAGGAGCATGAATTCCACCAGTGTGCGATCACTGTAGCCCAGGCCGCCTCCAATCTTGACGTCACTGATGAGCTCACTTGCATTGGTGACCACCAGGTCCAATATTGCATCCCCTCGGGTAGGGGTGTCTATTACCTGGCTTAAGAAGTTATCCTCAACGCATTCTAGGAATCCCCTGGACTGCCTACTGTTTGCCATGTTACTTTTCCAGCAGACGTCAGGGTGCTTGAAGTCCCCCAGTAGGATGAGAGTCTGCAAGCGCGAAGCCTCCTGGAGCTGGAGGAAGAAGGCTTCATCAGTAGGCTCCCCTTGATCAGGTGGCCTGTAGTAGACGCCAACCACAAGGTTCCCTTTGTTGCCTCCATCTCTGATTCTTACCCATAAGCTTTTGACTAGCTTGTGGCTATTCTTCAGGGACAGCTCCTCACACTGTATCATGTTCTTTATGCAGAGGGTAATGCCTCCGCCCCTCCTTCCTTGCATGTCCCTTCTGAACAGCCTATAGCCATCGACAGCCACATTCCAGTCATGGGATTCATCCCACCAAGTTTCAGTAATGGCAATCAGGTCGTAGCTTTCTAGCAGCATGGTAGCTTCCAGCTCCTCTTGTTTGTTTCCCATGCTGCGTGCGTTCATGTAGAGGCATTTCATCTGGGCTGTTGGCCATGTCACCTTTTCAGTGGAACACCCCTTGTTTCCGTTGAGGTGTTTTGTGGAAGTTTCCTTGTTAGGTCCTACTACCTCAGGAGTCCCCAGCTCATCTCTGCAAGACTTCAGCTGTGCTGCAGTGTCCCCAGTGTGCCTCTGGGCACAAGGTTGAAGGGTCGTCCTAGCACCCTGTCCCTCTAACCATTGTGTATCATCCCACAGCTTGTCACAGGCAAGCCTGATATGTTCCCCCTCCCCCTTCACATCTAGTTTAAAGCCCTGTCAATGAGCCCTGCAAGCTCCTGAGCTAAGACCCTCTTTCCCCTTTGAGAGAGGCAGCCCCCATCTGACGCCAGCAAGCCTGGTGCCGTGTAGGCCATCCCGTTGTCAAAAAAGCCAAAGTTCTGACGATGGCACCAGCCACGGAGCCATGTATTAATAGATTGTGTCCACCTATAATTTCCAATGTCACTGCCCACAACTAGAAGGAGGGAGGAGAAAATAACCTGTGCCCCAGATTCCCTCACTAACCGCCCTAAGGCCCTGAAGTCTCTTTTGATCTCCCTTGGGCTACGTACCGCAACTTCATCGCCCCCAACGTGGAAGAGCAGTAATGGGTAGTAGTCCGTGGGCTTTACCAGGCTGGGAAGTTTCCTAGCGATATCTCTAACCCGGGCTCCTGGCAGGCAGCAGACTTCCCTATGAGGAGGGTCTGCCCGGCATATTGGGCCCTCTGTTCCCCTCAGAAGGGAGTCCCCTACGACTATAACTCGTCTTTTCTTCCTTGTAGAGGTGGTATTAATATGGGGGGTAGGTCTTTCTGGGCTTGTCAGCTCTTCTGGTGTAGATGGATCGCCACCCACAGCATCCACTGACTGTTCCTCCACATCCAGAGCCTCATACCTATTACGCAGAGGTACTTGGGGAGACATGGTGGGCAAGGAAAGGGTTTTCTTGCTGCCTCGATTGTGGACTTGTTTCCACTCGCTGCTTCTCTCTAAGACCCTGTATTCACCCTGGTGGGGGGTGGATGCTGGATCCCTTTGATCTTGGGCTTTTTCTGGTGGCCTTCCCTGCTCAGGTTTCTGGGAGGTCAGAGCGTGGTTCCACCAGTCTATCTCTTGCTCAGACTCCCTGATGCTCCTTAGCTTATCTACTTCCTCTCTGAGCTCTGCTACCAGGCTGAGCAGATAGTCCACCTGATCACACCTTACACAGTTGACCCCTCTACTGACATCTGTTTCTAGCACAAGTTGGTGGCACTCCCAGAGACCTGGACGGCTGTGTGTCTTCCTGTGAGCTCCGTCTGGGTCGATACATCCTTTCTGGCTAAAGCAGAAGATACAGCCTTCAAGATCAATAAAGAGCATCAAGAATTGCAAAGGGCAGCCAAATCTGATCTTTATGTTAAAAATACTCTAGAGATTTGCAGCTCCAGAGTCCTCAGCTGTTCTGTCCTGGGCAATAAAACAATCCACAGAGGACTTTGAATGCACAAGATTTCTGAATGTGTAGGGTTTGATTCTGCAAAATCGTTAATAACAGGAATGTTTCACATGATTGGGGGGGGCGGGGCAAAGATGCAAGGAATAAAGTGTTCTGAATTGTATGCATTCAGGAATTGCTCTGAATCCAAAAATATACAACTGCAGATGTGAATGCTGTGCTTCACCAAGGGAAGGAAAGATGTAAGAGACAGCAGAACCCCCCCCCCAACATACTTATTTTTCATGCTGCTAAGACTATGAGGATTCAAATAGCTGATATAACAGTAATTTTGCTAACTGTGCACACTACAACTTACACTATTCCTTCTCAGTCCTATGACCTTCATAGTCTTCATGCACCCCCATAAGGAAAGGATGTCCTAGGACTTCCTCCATAAGGAAAAACTCTATCATAATAGTCAGACATTCAGATGATAAAGTTAACTAAGCGCATAATGTTATCCACCATTACTTTTATTCTGGTTTTCAGTAACTCCCCAAATAATGTATGAAAATAATGATTGTTGTGTGATCTCTTTTTTTTTTTTTTTGGCAGCCATTAGAATGTCTTACAAATTAATTACCACATGGGAGTTGCAGCAAAAACCTGTGATTTTTTTTTTTTTAAAAGATGTTGAAACTAGTCATCACAAATGATGAAACTGAAATCAGGCAACCAAGAGAAAAATGAGTTTTGAAAAAACTAGAGCCATTCTGCAAAAACACTGACACTTCTTTACAGTAGCACAGACTTTGAAAACTTGTGGGTTTTTTTCTTCAGCCATCTAATTTCTGCCATTTTCAGTTTAGGATTTTGGACGTTTACAATACACAGTATAGCAGTCCCAAGATGTACTGTGGATTGATGACGCTGGTTGTTGAAGCAATGACCACTCCAGTTTGGAGAAGGAGAGATGGAAATTAGTAGAAGGTGATCAAAAAGGATCAGGCCGCAGGAACAAGGGGGGAAAAGTTGCAAAAAAATTAAATAGCTGCTTTCTGTAGTATTGATCTTCATAAAGTGTACAGTCACAGGTTTCCAGAAGATTTGCCTTACCATATTGTTCAAAGTTAGGCATAATTTGCTGTTGATAAGCAGACACTTCACCCAGTGCATGTTCAATATTCAGGACTCACTGCTTTCATAGATGCTTTCTCAATTTTGGCTGTCCTTATTCTACTGACCTCATATGTATATACTAACTAATCTTTCATAGATTTGTAGATCACCAAACTGGCAAGCTTTTTAAAATACAGTGGAATATGACCAATTAAACAGAATAATTTCCTAGTTCTTTTTGAGACACAAGAGGAAAAGAAATTAAGCAAAAGCAAATTTCAAGGAAAACCAGATGAAAAAGGCTCAGGCAATGGACAGTAATGATTATATTTCTCATATTGTGACTGCCAGATATCCTGAAGTCCATACCATTTGTGTGTAATATCTCTTCCTTAGAGGTAAAAGACTACTATAGAAGAAGTACAAGTACAGGGTTATGTTGCACATAACCTGGGCCAGGTGCTGCTGGAGCTGCATAATGACCCAAACTCCACATCTACTGCACTCAAGGGAAGGGGGGAGGGAACTTATCACTGTGGGACCAAAAAAACCCAGTGCCTATCTTTCTTTCATAAAACCACCTGCGAGAAACTTTCTTATTTGAAATGAGGATGTGGCAAACTTATTTCATAAGGCAGGCATCACTGTAAATTAATTTCTGTTAGGTAAATTCAAAGATTATCACTCATACAGCAACAATCATTTCATAGAAATAAGGCTCTGCTGACTTTGGACTTGGGTGTTAGGAGACTTCCTGACTTCAGTCTGATTTCAGCTCAGCAATGCTCTCAAACATGTTTAACTTTTAGGATCTGAGTAATCCCACTGGATTCACATGGACTTCGGGCATACTCAAATTCATCTATGTTTAAGTGACAAGCAGCGTCTAATGTTGGAGGATGCCTGATGTTATAATTGTAGTCTTAATGACCAATTAAGAATTTAACAAAAATAAAAGCACAGTTACTGGCTGGTCAGTCCTGAGTGTGAGCTCCAGTTCTTCTTGGTGAAAATGTGAATACAAATTTACTGAAAGATATAAGGCTGTATTTTTTTTGTTTTACTTGTTTTCCCATGTTATGGTAGCATTCAAAAGATTTTCAAGAGTATGAAAGGTACTCTTTAAAGTTGTAAACTTCTTCTTTCCTTAAAACACTATGAGTTATTTCTGGTTAATGAGAGGTACTTGCAAAGCCTACTCCATAGGTCTCTAAGTTCAACAGAAAGGTTCAAATTCATTTTACTTGTGTGCTCGATCATGTCCAATATGAGTACGTCTCATGGCAATGTCTGAAAACAGCTTTATGACTTTGCTTCAATCCTGATCTAAAATGCCTTGGTTATTTTTGTTTTCACTCCAGCTGGGATTGCACACCTTGGTCAAACTGCAGAAAAAAATGGTATAAGCTGTAAATGAAGATGAGAGATAAACAAAATGGATAATTCCAACAGAAAACTATTCAGAGTAATGGACAAGAAAGAAAACTGTTCAGAGTAATGGACAAGAAAGAAAATTATGAGACTCAAAGAGGGCATGTGTATTGAATCTCTCTCAATTCAAGCATTGCTGAAATCATTCCTTGCCTTGGTCAAGAAAGGTAAAATGCTTCTGATAAACTATTGGATATTGCATCTCTCTGATTTATATCACTTTCGGATTCAGGAAATGCAGTAAACTATATTGACTTCAGCAAAGTATTTGATACAATGTCAAATTCTGAAATTATTGGTTAGGATGAAGATGATGGAGAATAATACAACAGTCTTGAGGTAGGTATAGAAAGAGCTAAGCAATGCCCTTAATGACTCATCTGTAAAATGGCATGCTGCTATGAGAACTTTTCAAAACAGAGCCTTAGGTTTGATTTTATTTGTTATGTTCATTAACACACAAAACAAAAAGAGTAAGAGCATGTGAAGCACAGTAACTAATTTTATGGCAGAGCTTGATTAATTTAGGAAGGGGTTTGTATGATATGAAGTTTTCTGGGACAACAGATGCCAAGACTGTCCCTTCTAGCACCATGTTGGTAAAATGAAATCTGCGTTACTAAGAGGTATCCAATTGTTTTGCTCATGTCTTAGGCACTGGCTGGGTATCTGCAGAGCCACATGGTGTTGGGGTGAAGAACCCAGTGGGGGCATGCCCATGCTCCACCCTTGTCCACTGTTGTCCCTTCTAGGCAGGTGGTGGCCGATGAACCAGCAGTGGCCACCATTCCCATAGGTATGGGTCTGGCTTGGTGAGTTGGACTAGCCACTGAGCATAACATTTCCAAAGGTCACCATTAATGTTTTAGTGTTTGAGGACACTTGGTGGAGATAAGGGGGTTTGGGGCATTGTTTGTTTCTTTATTTCTTTTGCCTTTCCGTTTTCTCCAACTTCAGCTGAATGTGTCCACTTCCACCCTCATCACTGTGATGAATGTGCTGTCCTTTTTTCTCAGCTCTGGTATCATGTTCAAAGGAAACTCAGTGTCTGAAGACCTGCCTCATTGCTTTTTCTGAGCCTTGTCCCATATTTATCAGTGTAATAAAACAGCTGCAAGCTGCCTCCATTGAGATTTGTTTGTTTGGTTGGTTTGGGGATTTTTTTTATAAACATGCCAGGTGATTTATTTAAGAATTTTCATATCAGGTTCACTTGACAGAACATTGCTGTAATAATTTGCAATTTGTTTCCATTTATGTGTTCTTTTCAGCACATCCTGACAACAGAAGACCACTAATAAATAGGATATTAATTTTATTAATCCTTTCTGCCATTTATAGAAATGTTTTTTTCCCCCTCCATATTTCAACTCAGTCCCTAGTCATATCATTCTTTGCTGAGTTATGACAATGTGGATAAAACATCTTTTTAGAAGTAGTAGTGATGTTCTATTTTTTTCTCACAAGGGCACCAAACATCTGGCTTCAAAGATATTGACAGTAACAATTATTTACATCATAGCCCGTGCTAACTTGATAGCTGAAAGCTCCTGTTATTAACTCTCAGCCTCTAACCTGTCCCCAGCAAGACAATGATGTATGAAATGCTCTGCCATTTCTTTCTGTGATACTAAACTTTATGAAATATATGGGACCTGACAATGAAGAAAATTGACTTCAAGGTTACCTTTTGTGTTTGTTTTACATACATAAATGAGTCATGCAGGCTGAATCTAAATAAATAAATAAAAGCAAATATTTAAATGTTGTTTCTCAAAAAAGAAGTGCAAACTCATAATAAATTCCCCTAACAGACCATCAGCTGCTCAGAGGCGTTGCCTGCAGAGGGAAATTGTTACCTCAGAAGAACAGAGATAATAATGAGTCAAGTTGTTCTTACTCATTATCATGAGAAGGATCCACAGGGTGAAAAACTCAATATGCAGTTTATCCAAGTCCCGGTTCTGCTGCTTTTATTAATATGATCAAACACAAGACATTTACTTGGTGGTAGATGGACCAGTGCTACTTCACAATGTAGAGTATGCAGCTGCAAGAAAGAGCTACTACCAGACATCCTGGCACCCTATTCACACGGTGGTGTCCTTTCAGGCTCCACTGACTCCTCTGAGCAGTTTTCATCCTGTGCCAGCCTGCGTCTGGGGGTGGGAGCTGCATAGGGTTACAGAGGACTGAGGGAGGGAAGAGATGCTTCGAAGCCTCCCTCACTGCCCATTTTCTTCTAACCTCTGTGGTGCTCATTCTGCAATTTCTATGAAAAAGTAAGGAAGTCAAACAGGTTAGAAAACATCAAAATCTCTGATTTTCAAACTCTGCAGTTCTAGTAGTGCATTTGTATAAATTATAATATATTCATCTAGAAAAGTTTATATAGGCAGGAAATGGAAGTGATAAGATCCAGATGGGACAAACAACTATTTTTAGTATTGTCTCCTGACCTTTCCATTGCCTACCTGAAAAATTTCAGTCCTGATAGAGCACTCTCTCAACCAGCTTCCAAAACCCATAAAGAATGTAAGTTTTGTGAGTGCCACCATCAAAAAGATACTGCCATCATTTTTTTAGACTGATGGTGGATGACCCCTCCTTTAAATTCTGCAAGACTGTTTCATCAACATGGCAATCACTTGCACACATATTGGTGCCTCTGTGTTTGTGTGTGTCTGTGTGTATACTGTCTCCAGGTAGTATTTTTTAAACAAAAATATCTTGAACTGGCTGACATGGATTATTTTGCTTTGTAAAATTTGGCATGGACATAAGGTACATTTCCCCATGCTGTTATCAACAATAAATAGCTCCATCGCTAACAAGGCTTTCAGATTGTCAGCTGTTATAACACCTGTGTACATATCCAGTGCAAGCATTCTGTCAGACTTTTTATTATATATATCCATGCTCGGGTATATCTCAACTATATCTCTCAGTACTCCCTTATTTCTGATACAGATTTATCTCTGTCCCCTCAGAACTGTCATTTGCTCCTTTTTATTACTGTGAAATCTTTGCAGGGTGATAGCTGAATCATAAAACACAGGTCGGGGAACAGTACCCTGTGTTCACAACATGCAAATCCAGTTCCTCCCCTTTCCCATCCTTTTTGGTTTTGTGGATTTACAATGTCTTATTTTCCTTTCTCTGGGTTCTTGTGCTATGTGGTGTTTCTCATATTTAGAACTTGGCAGGCTGAGAAATGTGATCTTGGTTCTAGCAACAGACTGCAGAGTCTTGGCACAATTGCTTACACAGATGCAAATATACTGAAAGTACTCATTATCTGAGAAACCCTTAGCTCTTCAAAAGCAAACAGACCTTGTTTTTCTCCCCTTCTTCCCATTGCACTATGCTTCCATTTAAAAATAAGGCAAGAATACCATTTTAGAAATACCTTCCATACTTTACAAAAATACAGCAAGCTCACAACCTTTGGTTACTCTCCTAAACATCCATAAATCTTATGCAATCTCCAAATGCTCTTCCCCTGCACCTCCTAGTGCATCCTGTGCACCTGGGCAGTGATGACCCTCAATCTGTGAGATGGCCTGGGGAGCGGTGACTCACCTCAATGGTTACCACCCAGCCTAAGAGGCAGATGGTCGTCCAGTACAACCAGGTCAGGGACTGGGTTACTGGGGTTCATCCCATCCCTCCTCACCATGCCTTGTGCCCCTGTGCTCCTTAGCATGTATGGAGATCAGCCTTTTATCACATAACCTAAAAATGGTTGAAAACAATACCCAAGTTTGGAGGGCTTTTTTGGTGTGTTGTCCTGAAAATGTTAACGAAGGTATTTCGCATAATCAACACTCCTCTTTTCAGGCAAATGCTGAATCCCATTTGGAATAGAAGAGCTGAAAAAAAATTCATTCACCAATCAGAATATAGATAATATATATAAATAATATCAAGGCTGACTAGGGGTGAAAGGACTGACAATATGAGAGATGGCTGATGCTGTTTTCATGGCCTTGTGCTCTACTAAACAGAGAAAGAAGTATCCAGCCATGAACCAAAGAACAGACAGAGAAGGAGCAGAGAGTTTAAGAGGGCAAAACAAAACTTCTGTAGATCTTATTTTTACAGAATAATGCAGAGAGAAAACTGAGGCTAAAATGCTCTTAGTGTCTCTAGGGCATGATTAAAATCTTTGAATCCACTGTGATTTTTCAAGTGCAAGTTGAACTGAGTTGAAAGGGTGCTAATCAAGTGAGGAAGAATGAAGCTCAGAACTGGGACCATACTCAAAATTTGATCTGCTGACCACCTTTGTCGTAACTGTTAACACGATTTAAGTCACATCGGTGTCTTAGTGACACTAGAGGAAATAGGACGTACTGTGAATGTTCTTCTTGCCTTATTTTGTTCTTCATCCAAGATGATCAAAGAGGAAAAGGAAACAGCAACTAGGAACTAAAAATAGCATTAGCAACATTAGACTTTCTGCCAGAAGATAGGTCTTTGGGAGTAAGACTTCAGGTATTTAGCCAGATATTTCATATCAAAGTATCTGATACATGAAACAAACTCAACAAAAAGTTCTTTGAGAAAAATTATGATCAAAGTGACAGCACCTTTGTGCATCCTGGTTCCTAAACAATTTGAGTTTGGGGGTGATTTTCCTAGCCTTTGGCATGCACAGAAATAAGTGTTTCTTTTAAGGATGAAAGCTGACAGCTGTTTGTGATGAAGCAGAAGGCTCTTTCCTTCGAGCTTACCAGGACACCTCCTTGAGTTAAATAATTTTTCTACTGGTTCAAGGGTAGATTTATAGGCACCAGATGGAAAAAAAGGGTAAGTGACTACTTTTTCCCTGAGGAGTTTGCACAAAGCTGAACAGTCAAGACCAAACAGGGCTTCAGCACACATAAATGCAGTGCTGGTGAATTATGACATAATTTTTAAAATTAAATGCATCCACGCACAGACAGAGACTCATTCATTGAAATGACACCGCACATGCTGTCATCTGCATGAGCATAGCTTAACAAATAAGTGGCCACATGCCTGGGGGAGCAGGGGTCAGCTTATTTTCTAGGTTTTCTTACCCACATCCAAACTCTTGAGGGAACTTTAAGGCCAGTAATGGAGTCGAGACCTGCGCAGGAGGGACACATACCAAGGTGGCACATTAAAGCTGCTGCAGAGGTGTCTAATGACACTTATTTTCTAACTACACTTTTCTTTGCTATTTGCGAAACCAAATAGTATGTTCTAGTAGTGACTACATGGTAAGCAGAGTGTAAGCAGAAAGATGACGATGAGATCAGGAGACCATAACTAGAATTGTAATGATCCATAGGAGGAGAGTAGGAAAGATCAAAGTAGGAGGAATTTGTTGGACATAATTCATTAATGACCTACAAAAAAATTACCTACAAAAGACTGACACGCACCACATAATGTAAACAAGCAAAAAAAAAATTCCAGCTCACCAGTCTGACAGAGCCTGGGGGGCCAACTCCTCCACTTCTTCTCCAGCTTGTTTGGTGATTCCAACATGCGGGCTACTTAGAAGGTTTGTTTTGTTTTCCTTGATTCTGTTATATGCTCTCTTCCACAAAATTTTCAAACCCAGGAGATTTTTTTTTTTAATAATTTCCTTAACAAAAAGAAAAGGAAAGGAATACAATGTAATTAAAAAAAAATACTAGTTGTTGAATGTTGTCAAAACTCAACTGAACTCCCTGCAACAATGGAGAATTGGCATCATTTAGGGGACTGACCGACTTTATCTTGAATTCCCATTGTCCATCTGAACATTTGCTTTCAAGAAGATCCATGAAGTGCATTTAAAGTGTTTGTGAAATAGGAGTCATTAGTCTTCCTGTCAAAATTATGGGGACTGTAGATTTGTCAGCTATGATTATAGAGGT
>VYZW01050833.1:2239-17239 GCA_013401315.1 Balaeniceps rex
GAATCAAGAAAAGGAAATGGAAACAAACTCTTCTTTACTAGTTCATCTGAATGGGTGTCTGCATTTGTTGCTTTTATTATTCTGTTTTACACAGATGCAAGTTTACAAGTTTACATGTATAAAGGCGTATTTGATTTCTAAAATAGTTAAATATTACAGGGTTTNTTCTATTGACCTTAAATTTTATGTTTCATTCAAAGGTTGGTTAAAGATGTTCTAAAACTTGGCTTGAACTTCTTATGAAAGCATTATTATAATATTGGCTTATAAACCAATTAAGCCACAATAAAAGATCTGTGTAGCATATTTTACAAAATATTTCCTCATTAATATATATGTATCTGTTAGATATGTATGTCATTTGAGTTGCATATAAGTGTCAATCACAAGCCCTGCAATCTTTAGTTTAAGCTAATCTTTATCTTTAGCCACCACTGAATTTGCAAGCATCATCACCTAGCTGCTGCCCAGTCCCGAGATGCCTAAAATCTTTTGGTCCACATATACTTGTTTCCATTGGTGAGCATGCACAAAACTGCTTAGAATGGGATATAATTGAGAACCTTGGAACTGTAACCCTAGCAGTACTGAAAAGTGAGATGTTGCCCTGCCTGTGGTTATTTTATATAGAAAAGACCTCCAGGACAGAAAAGTAGGAACACAAATACATATATGGTGATAAATAGACAGTAACGTGTTCCAGAGCGACACACAACTTTCAACACAAAATCAGCCTTGCCTCAGTGTATCTCCCCAGGGCCCAAATCCAGGCAAAATTCTTGCCATACATCAGCCATACCAAGCTTTACGCAGAAGAGGCAAATGGGGTAGAGGGAGTGCTATACTCAATGGCTCATTGGCTAGAAAATTCACTTGTTAAATAGGGTATATGTTTGCAGGTCTTCTCTTCTTCTTGATTTAAATCAATGTCTTAACTGTTCCAAGTGAGTTGAGTTTCCCAATCAATGGGCTATTGAACATAATGCTCCATCTTTACTCTTCTTCACTATCATGCCTTTCTTGTTCTCCTGACTGCCAGTTCTGTTGTGTATGTAACGACTAGTCAGTAGAACAAAATTAAATAAGAACAAGGGCTTGACTGTACAGCCTCTTGGTTAGGGCTCCAACTTCAGATGTGTGAGAGTTAAGCGCTAGTTAATTATGACTATATAATTACTTACTTCAGGTGGAACATCTTCAGAATGAGAACTGAAAGGGCTTTGTTCACTGTACTGAATACCTGGGTGATTCAGATATTCTTTTAGGATGTGATGGACCTATGCTCAAGTCTTTGTTCCAAATCAAGCAGGATAGGGAGGCAAAACTTGATCTCCTTCTTTCCAGATAAATAGTCAAATAATTATGGTGTCAGCTATAAAGGAAAGAGATCTTTATCTGTGTTGTTATAAGAAAGAACAGACCCATCCTAAGATGTCTGTCTCACTAAAAGGATCCATAGGAATCCTGACTGGACATAAGTGCCTTCCTCTAACTCAGAGATAAAGCATGGTTACGGCAGAAAGTAACTCACTGTTAGGATATACACATACACAGCAGCGAAAATGATGATGGGATGGGGTGTTAAAAAGTAGAAATCTACATGCCTAAACAATTTAGGCACTTTCAGTGTTAAGTGAGGCCTTTTTTTTTTTTTTTTACAAAAAAATGTAGTTATGTATCTAAGTCCACCTTCTGGTGATTCCTGGAACATCTAACCAGAGACAGGAATTTCCTTGGGAGCAGATCATCTGCAATTTAGGCACCAGTGTCAACATCCCTTTGCTAATATTGCCTTCTAACTCGGAATTTCACTGAACATTAGGATTAGCTTTACGGGGCCTATGATGATTTTGATAATAGGACTTGGTCATTTTGAAAATTTTCCATATACACCTGAGTGCTTTACTAGACCAGGCTGAAGTGATCAGCATTGTTGGATACGGCCCTGCAGTTACCAGTTTTTTGGGCTTAAATGCAGGTTTATACACATATTCTTAGATGCCTTCACCCCTACGCAGTGCAGGAACAGTTAGTGAAAATCTCCTGAAAATTAAGCCTCAACACCCTACCAGTCAGAACAGTCAGAGTTAATATTGAAATCCATCAGCAACCAGTTATTAAAATTATGTAAGATCACACACAGAGTTTCCAGACTGCTCTCATAAAGAAAGATAAATATTAGATAGGTTATATAGATTGGGTTTCATTTCATAACAGATATCTCAATTGTATGCAAAATATGGGATAGTGGAACACATTACAGAACTGGACAGTTTTCATTGAAGAAATATGTGCTCAGTTTCAATTTTCTTTTTGTGGTATGATTTAATTTTCACATGAGGTATTTAAGTGGCAGTGACTACATTAAGAGAGACTTCTCCAGCTACCCATCCTTTAACAGAAGAAGGAAAAATACATTAATATCCCCCTCTTTAGCTGGGGAAGCCAACAACTGAAACATGGTGCACTTGAGCACAGGCTCCTCCAATGCTCTGCTCTGCCCATAAGTCAGCTGCGTACTGAAATCAGGGGAACCCAACCTTTCAAGTGCTTCAGAAAGAGCAAACTTTCCTGGTTTCAGTCCTTAGCTTTTTCAGAAGAATGAAAACAGCAGAGAGAAAAGAAATGGTGTAACATTCACATATATGTCCTCAATCATAGCATATCTGGCCATCTAGGACCCCTGCAGAGCACCAGCAAGCTTTATCGCTGACTTGCCAGCTGTACTTTGCAATTATCTCTGGTGAGCCAGCAAGGTAGGCTGGGGAGCAAGAGCTAAGCCCTGTGGGAGATGAAGCACTGGTCAGAAAGTACAGGAGCCTGGGTTATGGAGTGATAGGCTGAGGAAACGGCTCTATGGAGGTTTTTTAATTTTTCCATTCCATGATTCCAAACCAGTTTGGCTTACAGTAACTAAGACACAAGGATACATAAAACACATTCATATACTAACAAACTCCCAAAAAAGTTTTTAAAGCATTTTCCCCTGATTCTTGTGGAATACAGAAAAAACAAAATGGGATGAGGCAGAGTAAAGGCTTCACCAGTATGACACTGGGAAGGTGTGTATGATTACCTCTTCATTTTAGCACACTTAAATAATATAGCTGTCCCATACCTGCGTTGCTAATACCTTCAGTCACTGTGGAGCACGTATTCCATAACATGGCAGGCTGCAGTCTCATGGTGTCTGTGGTGTTGACACATCTTTAGCTACTAAGCCATTAGACCCTCTGGTTTGATAAAGTCTTGCTACTGGTATTGGAATAATTAAAGCGAAAAAATGAATATGATTCTGCATCTGCAGAGAGAAAGAAGATTTACATAAACAGAATCTCCAGTAACCAGACAGTGCAAAGAGCAAAACACAAGGGATACCAGCATGTAGGTATGACTTACTGAGAGGTGATTAGGTGTATCTGGATAAGAGCTATAACATGGGAGAGGGGGGGATGTATTTATACATAGTGTATTATTTATGCCCATTACTTCTAATTGCCTAACTAGTTCTCTTTCCTCTCACGTATACTTTAGTACCCACCAACCAGAGAAAGATGTCTACAGCTAAATATCTACCAATTATTATGGACTTTTGTTTAATATTCTATTGTTCCACTGACAGCACAGTTTTTAATATATCATTTTATACTATCCTGTACATCATCATTTTCCTGCCTCCCTTAGGGCCCTGACTGTAATAGTCCTTATTTATTTCCACAAGCTAACATATATGCAAAAGATCTTGTAGTCATGATGTCGCCCCCACCACCCTCACCTCTTCCCATCTTTGTTTCTGTAATCCTTTTTGTCTGTTTTTAAAGTTACAGTATAAAGAAGTGTCAACACAGCATGTATGTAGACACATACCGGGGTCAAATACACAGCTTGCTGTGTGGTTCCCTTCCCCATCTGTAAACACACAAGACACTCCTCTCCTGCTCAGCAGCGTTATACTGCAGCCTTTTCTTGTGGCCTGTAGATTTGGTTTTTTAGCTAATACACTTGAAAACAGATCAGAAAGGAAATAAAGAAAAACTCCCTCGCTATTCCAATGGGTGAGGCAGGAGTTTAACAGTCCGTGTAGTGATGACCACCTCACAGAATCTGCTCAGCACCTTCTGAGTCTAAGAGAACTGAATGGAGCATTGACTCTGGGCTGGCAGTGCCACAGTCTGGTTAGTTACATCAAATGCTATTTCTTACTGAGTACTTGTTTTGCAAAATGCTTTTTTTGAGGAGAATCTATAACAGTATAAGCTGGAGGTGGCTGCGACTGCATCGCTGTCCCTGAAACAGAAAAGGAATCTTTAGGATCAGTAGTTCGCAAACTTTCAGCAGTGTGTTTCTATACATATATTTTGGCTGTGGTTTTTTTAAAGTGGGCTCTTCGGATCCAATTTCCCGAGGTCCGCTGGTTGACAGGTAGAAAAATACATATTTTTTTCCTTCAGATTTTAATAACAATGAAAAAGTGTACAAGCTTCATGGTCAAGACAGGACAGTGGTACAAAAAAAATTGTTATCTTAAGGCAAAATTTACTGTCATGGAAAATGGAACATTCCTTCTGAACTCACGAACTGGTAGTGCATGTGCAGGTTGGTTGTAGATGGTTGCTACAATAAGGCTTCTTTCATACAGGTGTGTTTATGCCCCAGGCTTGCTGGCCACAGTCCATTCCATTTACAGAAGCTGAATTAAACAATAACTACCGCATTGCAAAAAAGAAGAAGAAAAAAAAAAAAGGTGAGCGTCAAAGGAGATGCCTGAGAGCTTTGTTAGGGCCAAGAAAAGCCCTGTTGCAGTTGTCAGAGCTTGTTGATGTTGCAGAGAACGGCACTTTTTTTTTTTCTGCTGGATTTTGTGGTTCTGCCTTAGGAAAGAAAGTAAAATAGAACGGAAGAACAAAGTCCTACTCTATAAATCAGCAGCTGCTCCTTGCCAGATCAAAGGAGTGACATTTTTGCTCCTGGACTACTTGTCCACTTTAGGTGCTTGACAGACAGCTAACAGCTGGCCTGTTACATAGTATAGGAGAGTTGGGCTACATCTTCTTCAGAGTAGATGACAAGCTAATCAGAGATATCCATAGCACAGGACATGTGAATGCACCTTGATCTCTTCAAACATACCCAGTACATGATTGCTAAACACCTTTATGCATTTTTGGCAAGTTGCTACACTGAAAAGTAAGAAGGAGAATTAGTGCCTTGATCTAATTTGGTCAGGGAAGTTAGACAGATGTTAAATTTGTTGACAACTCTCCTTTTCAGGTCAATTTATATTTGGCGAAAAAATTGAATATGAAACAGTTAAAAAGATGTGTAAAATATTTCAATGTGATATCATTTGAAAATGACACTTTTTTTGAAAAAAAAAAATTTACCTAAAATGAGGCCCCTCAACTCTTATGTAAGACGCAGATAAGATGATTGTGTTTTCAAGACTGCTGGACCCTCATTAGTTTTGAAAATCTTTTCCTACGAGTTTAAGATGATAAATTAACACATCTTTAAATGCATGAGTTACTTAAGATTTTATAGGAGATCTGTTATCTACCTTTAACATGGATGTCTAAGCGCTAGCAAATCAAAGCACATGCCAAATTAGCTAAAACTGTATTTAGCATCTCCCCAAGACGTATGTATACAAACCTGGAATTTTAATGTCAGTAGTAAAAATTTCAAAGTGATTCAGTTTCTAGTTGATTCCCATCTGCAATAAATCAAGTACAAGATGAGGTTATATACTACAGCTTATGTCTATTGACTTTGCATTTTATCTGTAAGATATGAATAGCTAAGGAAGTATGTCTGTTTGTCTCCTCCCTTCCTTTCAAGCATCTTTAAAAGATCATTTTTACAGTGCATGATAAATAACTGTATATGAATAATCTGATGGCGCTCGTGAAAGAGTAACAGCCATCTCTGGTGTGTGTTATGTGGCTTCAGGCGCGATTGCATGCACTGAAAGGTGCTTGTTACCCTCCAGAAACCCAGGGCAAATAAGGGATGATACTTTTCCACTTAAGCTGAGGTTTTCTGAGAGCTTGTGAGGAAACCTGTGCCCACCCCATGGCACCTGGAGTGTGGAGTGGGAACTCACCACCACCTCCATGCTAACAGACACATGTACCTGCCACCCGCTCTCGTTCACAGCCGGGGTTCACGGCGCGCTTGCTGCCCAGGACAGCGGAATCCCCATGTTTGCACCCAGTAAAACCAGAGCACGACCTTAGCGCTACCTGGCTCTCCGGGTGTAGAGGAGGCAGCCCTGCCCCTGGGGCAGCGGCACCCCCGGCCCCGGCCCGGCAGCGGCGCTCTGGCCCCACCTCATGGCTCCCCGCTGCAGAGCGGGAGGCCTCACCTGGGGCCACCGCAGGCTGGAACTCGGGGCGCGCCCAGTTTTGCAGCAGGGAGTGGCAGCTCTTCTGTTGCCAGCGTTACTGGGTACTGACCCCAAGCGCAGGCTGGCTTTGGGCTTGGCGCCAGGCTCTCACGGCCCTGGGCCGGCGGCGAGGCCGATGGAAGCAGTGAGGCGCAGGCCGACAGGGAAGCCAGGTGGCCGTGGGGCCTCCAGCTTTGTGGGGAGCACCAGGGAGCCCTGACTGTGACTGGGGCCTCCTGGACGTCTGCCTTCGTTGTGGGGAAGGAGTGCTGCGCGCAAGCCCTTGCCCCAGGAGCGAAGGCAGCGTGGCTCCCTGGGGTTTGTGCTGCAGTGCAGGAGCTCCCCGTGACAGGCACCAGGTCCTTCCTTGGCAGAGCCAAATCATTTCCCCGCGCTCCCAAGAGGTAACCTGGTAACCGAGTGTTACGTGTTTAATGAGATGAATTTTCTCTGAGGTGAACAGATGCCCGTCTTGCCAATTCCCATGATTTTATCACAAGGCTCAAGTTATTTCATGTTAACTCTAGGTCCCAGCTCCAGGAGACAATGGTTATGTGAGAATCGTTTCAAGTAAGTTTCTAGATTTTGTGGCTGAGAAGAGCAGTTTAAAAATGTGGCGCAATGACTGAAAAACTCGCAAAGTAACCAGTGAGAAGAGCGCTGTTTAAATTTCTGATTTTTTAGGACAGTCTCACAGTTACAGGACAGGCAAATTCATAACTTCCAACAATTGGCAGCTCCGAGTGGCATAACGTATTTTTAGGAGCTCCAACATAAACATACAAGATGCGGCAGAGGTCTTTGGGACGGTTAGCACCTGCCTTGGGCTGCCTCAGGCACCCAGCTTAGTTGCTCTCTGTCATCTTCTGGAGCCTTCTCTCCACCAAACACGGATGCTGACTTAGGTCCTCTGAATCACAGCTTTGACAGATGTGAGATGTCTAAATTAGCTTAAGAAAATCAGTTTAAACAGCCCATAACCCCCCCTTGTCTAACAAAGCTGTCCAAAACTATGTGAAGTTTTGTCAGGGAATGAACCTGCCTGTCCCTCCCTCTTCCTCTCAAAACCAATCGTGTAAGTGACTCAATTTCTCAATATTCATGACTTAGGGAAGCCTTGTTTAGATGGCTCATTTCCAGGTGACTAACTCAGCTTTTTTAATTTCCTATAAGGAATGCTGCAAATAAGAGTTGGTAACCAGGTGCGGCGCAGATTCAGTGAAGCATAAACAAGGGCTTTTTCATCTATTTTTGTACACACATGTACAGAAGGATGCCTAAACCTAGTTCTGTCAGTTTAGAATACATATTGAAGGGAGAAGTTAAATAAACTAAGATAACTAGATTTTACTTGCTCCGATAAAAGTTTGGGAGATAGACAAAGACTGCTGTAAAGGCGGGGGGTGTATATTGATAAAAGTGTTTCTGCAAATTAGTGTTTTCTAATGCATTCTTTCAGACTGCTCTGATCTGCTCAAGACTTCTGAAATTATTCTTTCAGCCTGGGAAAGAAGTAATTTTCTAGGTTACTTATGAAAACATTTTTTGTGACTTAGATATAATATTTCATTCGTTATTTTCCCTTCCAAACTAGGGCATTTTTGGGCAACAAGGGATCAGTGTAGTATATACTCTTGACCTAAACACTGACATGTTCATAGTCCAAATACTGAAATATCATGTAGGCAAAGATTTATTTTCCCATCCAAGGTGAAAACATTTGGATTATTTTTTAGAATGCATTCTTAGGCTCTTACTCAGCAAAACATTGAAGCAGGTGCTTAAGCCCCATTTACTCATCAAGCTCAACTCCCATTTACCTAGGTTTAATAAGAGCCAAGCTTCTCATCTAGATTTGGCAGGTTTTTGAAAAATCTTGCTAGACTGTTCCTCTGGGTATGTAAAAATTTTGAAAATTAGGCTTTATATTCAGATGACAGAAAATAGACAATTTTAACCCTACATTATTGTTGTTATTGTAGTTACTTTTATTATTTCTGCAACTAAACCTGTGACAATGTTCATTCAGTATCTCTGTTCTTTTCAAGTGAAAGCACAGAATTGACTTCTTGGGCTAAAATCTAAATTGAAGCAAGACTTCCCTTGTCATTAATCCTTTTAGAGAACTGATTATGAATTCGTCTCACAAATTTGTTTATTTCTCTGTTTTTCACATAAAGAATTGAGAACCCATTTATGCAGTGGCTGGTTTGTTAAATAAATGTAATATTTTAACACCTCATTTTCTGGGATGGATATTTTAAGTGGAAATCCAGATTGAAGACTGATACTGGAAAGTTTTGAGCTGTATGAGGTGGCTCTATGTTGTTCCCCAGTCTCTCAGAAGGAGCAATCTACTCTGCTGCGGGGGACTGGTTCACTTTTGCACCAGTTCATCTCACAGAAGATATTAGATGTGTAGGCAAGTGACTGGAGTTAAATACCACTCTCTGCCTGAGTTCAGATTAGACCCCAAGTTGGGGATGAATTGTAGTTTCCCAAGCTTTCATGCAATTCATCCTTCTGAAACAAGACCTGTTGTGACCTTACGTACTTAAAGTGATAGCCATAGAGTAAAGCTGGAGATGTTTCTAATTCTGATTACCAATCAGTACAGCCACTAACCATTCATTTCAATAACTAATCTTACTCAGATTCAGTTATGGAGTGGTCACAGTGTTTTGAAATACATGTACAGTATGTTTAAAAAAAGACAGTGGAAACAACAACAAAATTATTTTTGAATGTGCCAGACTTGAGCAAGCAGGCTAAGAGATCTCTATTTGCTGTTTATTCTCTTTTGCACTTTGCAGAAATATCTCTCTGTGATTTTATCTGAACATTATTTATTATAAAAATAAAATGTATTATGTAAATGTGAGTTTAACGTCATTTGATATTACTTGAGATAAAATATGATAAATATATAAAGAAGATTAATTACAGGACTTCCTATAAAATGCAGAATACATGTTTATTTTGGACAAAGAAAACCAAGGCTCTATTTGAAGAGATGCAATTAAATGCATATATTTAGATTATATTGTCATGCTAATTAGCAATGGTAGGAACCAATTAGGACTAGGGCTACCAAATCACCAGACCACATTGCATATTCACTAGTATACCTTTACTGCTCTACTGGTTTTTGCTGGAAGCAGACAAAAATTAAATGTGTTCTTTTGAAAGTCTATGTTGTTGTGCATTCTGAGCCAAATCTTGTTTGTTGGGCTTTCGTAAATTGTGCCACAAAAGTTACCAGAACTACTTGTGTGAGAAAGACAGACTCTAGCTATAGGAAATATATGTGGCTGCTTTAGGTAGCAATTAAAGAAAAATAGAAGATGCAAAAACCCTTCTTTCAATTCAAATGGCTATTGTTTGAATAAGCAAGGTCGGTAATCTGTCATTTGCAAAATGCTGGAAGTGAGACTTTCATTAAACATACTATGTCAATGACATGTATTTCTCCACATTACACACCTCATTTATCATTCTGGAATGAGGACCAAGTACCATATGAATGTAGAGTTTGTGAAGGTATCACCTCACAGCCCTGGAGGCTGATGACCCCTCTTTATCTACACAGCAGGTAAGGCACAAACAGTGGCAATGTGAGCTCTCTTTGCAGTCCCCTGCCAGTGTGCCTGACTGCTACGCTGGGGGAACAAAGGAAAGATAGCATATGGATAGCAGATTGTAGGAGCGCTGAAAGAGGACTGAGGAAATCTATGTTGCGTGTGTGGCTCTGCCAAAGATCTCTTGTATGACTTTGGCCTTGTCACTTAATCTCCTTCTGTCTCCCTTCCCCTTTGCAAACAGGGAGAAGGCTTCCCTCCTCTCCCCGAGGCTTTGCCTGAAAATCTGTTCAGACCCTGAGTTCTCTTGGACCATGTGCTTGTGCCGCATGGGGTGGAGTAAGACTGAGCTTCACTGGGTCCTCTAACTGCTGCTATCATCCAAATAATAGGAATTACTATTAACAGAAGAGTAACAAAGAAATCCATGTCTTGTTGATAGATTTTACTCATCTTTTCAGGCCATTCAATCTTTGGCCTCTGGGTGAAGGGTATGAACAAGGCAGGCAATTGGTGTCAGGAACAGAGCTGTGAATTCTTCTTTTATAGGGTTCCAAATAATGCTGGAAATAGTGGCATTGGTGTTCTCTTTTTTCACCTGTCTCTTAATGCCTTTTGAAGACATTTGTGCCAAAATAACATCACAGTGTTTCTGCAACGCACAAACTGAAGTGCTGTGCAAAAGGCTGTATTTTGCTTTACTTTGGCCCTGGAGATGGCTCCCCGAGGGATTAAAAAAAAAAGCCCTCAAAAAATGTAAAGGCTAGGGCAAGGACTATGGTTTCTACATCTCTATTATGCACTATGCATATTTATGGAGCAGTATAAAGAATAAACAATAATCCACAAACACTGCATTCTGTGCCCTTGTCTACCAATTGTGCTGATGCATTACGTGATGTAGCTACTGCTAATGAAACTAGGATCCGATTTTTAGCTTCACCTGAAATGTATGTCTGTTTTTCACCTGCAGTTTTGCAAATATAAATAATTTCATATACAATTTTTCAGACATACCCACCGGTGGGTATAACTGATGCCGTTTATGGACAGGATTTTTCAGAGGAGCCGTAGAAATGGAATTTCAAAATGATTTGGATGCCTAAAGCCTCTGTGCTCCTATATCTTCCTAAGTATACGGCAGTGTATCTTCTCTTCAGACAAAGTGTTGCTGGTCTAGAGGACATCATTTGCACCTGCAGTTATGCACATGTGCAAAAGAAAAATGGCGAAATAATGAAATCAGAACTCAAACCCAAGCACTATTTTTTGCAAGATTTACTGGACAAATGTGATCACTTTTATGGCTATTTTTTTCTGTAGGGAAGCAACATTGGGAGACTCACTATTAGGGCTTTAACTCTCTTTTCCAAAACAAGTAGTGAATTGCCTCTATGTAGAGTTCGCAGTGAAAGGCTGGCTTTATTCACATCAGTGGAATAAAATAAGGCCAAGCTCTTTTGGGAGTGAATGGCTGGGCAAGATTGGGTTTTCAACACCCGTCCCAAAAGGCTTACTCTGTGGTGGCTGTCGAATATGTAGGACTGGAGTGGAGCACCCCAATCTGCTGCTCTTGGAGGTAAAGCAGCTGTCACCTGAAACCCTTCAGGACTTAGAATTTTCTTAATGCTCTGCCTTGTTGTGCGAGCCCATTGAAAGAACACTTCAGAGGGCACCCATTTCTTCCTAATGTAAACTTTCTGAGGAGTATCCAAAGATATGACCTCTGGGTGAACCTTTAACCTTCCCCTTAATTATTTGTTTGAAGACAGTGTCGAGTTCTCCCGCTGAGAGCCAAGGCCCATAATGCTTCGCAGCCCCGTGAGCCAGGGTGTGTGTGCAGGGAAGTGGAGAGGGACATAAATAAGGGGACCACCAGATGTAAATAATAAAAGTGGTTGGGGTTTAAATAAAAAACAAAAAAGCAATTTGGTTTCCCTAAAGAGTGGCCGGATTGAAGAAAAGGGGTTAGTAAGACGGAAAGTGTGTGCATGTGGGGGGATGTTTCTGTTGTCTGTGATTTTTTACAGGCCTAAATAAGCGTTCATTCCATTCTTTAAAACCTTGCCATCTGTATACACCATTAGAAGCTCATAGGAGAAGAGAAAACAGTCTTATCAGGCTTTCCTGTTAATCTCTATTGGCCTTAACTTTAGCTGATAAAAGGCGTGCTGGACGGAGGAGGTTCAGGTCAGGCTCCATTTGGTCAGCGTGGTAACGTTGCTGGAAAGGAGCTCAGCAAATTAAGTCCTATCGGGGACCTTTGTCTTTGAGGACGGAAATGCGCCTCGAAATCACAGTGCTGGGGTAGGAGATGCCTTCGCTGTGCCGCAGTCGGAAGGGAATAAACAAGTACATCGACTGTGTCTGAGTTTTTATTTTAATACCTGTAGTCATGACTAATTCTGAGGCGGGATGACATTTCTGACAACTGAATTATACTTTTCCTAAAGAATAAAGAATGTCTTTTGGATGTAAACAGAGAGATGCAAAAGAGCCCTTTAGTGTTACTTGTATGCATCTGTCTAATGAAATTTCCACGACTGTGATTGCGGAAGATGCAATCGAAGGTGTGCCACCGTCTTCTATTATCTGTGGAGGAATTTAACCGAGGGGCGGGAGGGAGGGAGGGAAGCGCGACAAAAGGCCTTGCGGAGTTGATGCCATATAAAGGCTAGCAATTTACTAAATGAGCAGATGAACTTAGTTTTCAGTTAACTGACTGAAAGACTTCGCTGGGCGTTGGATTGGGCCCAATGGCAATTATTGGAGGCTGTTTTGGATGATGGGCATGTTAGTATTTCTGAAGAGGATTAAACACTAGTATTCGACTTCATTAGCACTCCTTAAGGGTCACCAGCCGAAAGCCTGAGCTGTGAAATAGCACACAAAACCTGAGCGAAGGCTCCGAAGTGTTCTCAAACACAAAGAGGGGGGACAAAAACAAGCGTGGCTCCTGAGTGATAGAAAATTGCCCTGTTTTGAAAGAAACTCTGTAAATAGGCAAGTTTTAAAATTATTTTAGGGAAATTAATTTGGCTTAGCTTGTGCCGATGTGTATTACTGCGCATTAAGCTAATAAGAAATACGCAAGCACTTATTTTTGGATTACCAGCAAAATTAAATCCAGGCTCCGCAGCCAAATAACTGCCTTTACCAGCACTCAAAAGCCTCGCCAACCGCCCTGGTTTGAGATAAAAAAAAAAAAAAGGGTTATTTTGGGCCTAATATTAACCACATGTACCTGCGGCTGGGGGTTTCTAACGAGTGGAAAGGTGCCTGAGTTTAGGGCGGGCGGTGGCCTTGCGCGGGGTGTCCCTGCTCGCCGGGCCGCAGAGGTCGCCCCCAGCTGGCACTGACCTCCCAACGACCCCCGCCTTTACAGGCTGCAACTGCAGGAGTTGCAGAAGAGCAGAAGTCTTTCTGGGCCAGCACTTATTGCTGCTGCGCTGGTGATAAAACTTCAGACAGCCTAATTGATGGCTTTGCTGACCTAACGATACCTTGTGAAAGCACGGAGTGGCAAAGCCTGGTCCTCATTTATGGCCAGCTGCAAGGGTAGCTGGATCCCTAGGATGGAAAGGGGGGCGAAAAAAAGTCTCCCAGCCTGTGAACTTTAACCAGGCTCCGAGCCACTTGGAGAAGTTAAAGAAACAATTGTCTTTTAGCACAAGTTTTCAGTCGCATTTACTTGTTCAAAGCCTTCTGGCAAATCCAGCTTTAAGCTGGATAGTAAGATAAGCGTGTTACCAGTTACAATTTCTGAGCACTTAGAGGAAAATCCTTTAAAGTGAAATTATACTCTGTTAAAAAAGCAACGCGAAGCAAAACACATTGCCGCACCACGCTAAAATCCTGTCAGTTTTAAAGCAGAGGTGTTCTCAAAACACAGAAGCAAGCTGATGAAAGGACTTCTATTCTTTGTATTCTGTTGCAGGTTTATTAATGCCAGAAGAAGAATAGTACAGCCTATGATTGACCAGTCAAATCGAGCAGGCAAGTTCCAAGTAGTATCTGTATTCAAGTCCCACAGGCACAAATCCTCATCAAGTTATTCTTCGGGAGTCCCATCACCTGGTAAATAAATGCTCCGACCAGGCATTCTGGGAGATTTTTTTTTTCTTATGTCCCCAGAATTCCGCTCTAGGAAGCAACTTCGCTAATTGGTGCTAATTGGAGATTTCCCACCCTGACTCTACTGAAACTGCTTTTTATTTTCTCTCTGAATTGGTAATTGGGTACAAGTAGTAGTGCCACAAGCAGTTTGTTTGACTGTGAGCTCTTGAATTACTCATTGCTTGTCTGCATCCAATCAGCAGGACAATCTCATTTTCTTGCTACCCACAACTCCTTGGTGTATGCATTGCTTTCACTTCTGGAAGGCGAGCTGTAAAACTCATTGTATCCATTCATTTGCTTTGACTATTCACAATATGCTACTAATGCAACATGGTGCCATACTGCCAGAAAATATTAAAAGATTATTACTTTTGTTTAAGAATGCACCAGATATGTTCCCAGTAAAACATATTTTTGTAACAATATCTTTTCTACATTTCTATTAAAGCACTCGGAATACATAACTCTTTACACAACAACTGGTGCCATGTTAATCATTCCACTTTGTAATATGCATTTCCTCGGCATACTAGGGAGTTGTGGTTTCCTGCCATGAGGTTATGGGATAAAACTGTTCTCCATGTGGTGATGACTGTTGTCACTAACAAGGGCTTTAACTTGATGGTGATTTCGCCTGCTGCTTCACTTTAAAGGTTTTAGAAAAGGTTATTAATCCTTTGGGAAACTCTTCCCATGTAGCATTAAATTTCTTTTTCATTAACAGGTGAAAAAGGGGGAAAACACTAACTCAACTAACCATGGCAAAACATTAAGCCAAATACAAAGTGTACATGTAAATAGGAAAAGCCATTTTCAGAATTTCCCTGCTCATTCTGGAGTAGGTGAGAGTGGTTTTATATGTTTTATTAAGTTTCACCATAAGTACCCTGTATCACAGATGCCAGATTTGCAGCTTCA
>VYZW01050833.1:22239-29613 GCA_013401315.1 Balaeniceps rex
ATTTAAAAGACAGAACAGACAGAGCAGGAGCTTCTTCCAGTAGTTCTGAGCCTTGGCTTTGGACAAAACAAAACTAAAATTGTTGGGCAGCTTTCCTCAATGAAAGAAGTTACTAACGGTCTTTGCACCAAACCTAGGACTTTATCATGAACTCAAAGCTTGGGAAAAAAAAGCAAGAGAATACTGTAACAAACTTCGTACAGAGTTCGGTCTATTAATTGTTTCATGTTAGATATTCTATGTGTTTACCTCAATTGAAAAAAAAAAGAATGTTTTTGCTAGTATCAGATCTGCTGTGGAATTGGTATTGTATGTCCATGAATTCTTCCTTTCTCAGCACGTGTTCCTCACTAGAAGAAAATGCTGTTACCTTTAAGCTTTGTCAAAATTTACATTAAAATACTTGTATGAGGACTGTGACGTTATGTTTTAAAAAGAAAAAAAAAGGTGTTAAGTCACAAAATGCGGTAATAAATATTTCATTTTTGATTTTTTGTTAGGCTTTTGTGTTTTTAATCATGCTTAGGAGAGACTGAAGTTATCAGGAGAGATGTCTCAAATACATTTCTTATCAGCATTGAGAAGAAAAGTTGGAAAAATCAGAAACAAGCTTGTCATCAGCCTTAACAGAATAATTGAATGAAAGAACATCTGAGGTTATATATTTCTGCTGATCATCGATATTTTATTTATGCCAGATTAAACAAAATTTGAAATATTCTCTCACCAGCTTGCATTTCAGAGAGCTGTGTCTAATATCTGTACTATCTCCCAATAACATAGACGCTGAGTTTGAGTTGTGAAGGCCCAGATATGAGACCAGTAAGCCCATGCGTGTTAAGCGTATGTGTACGTGCACCCATAACCACCACAGACCTTAACTCCGGCTATTTAGCTCAGAGGTGAAGAAGGGCTGTAATGCAGGCATAGGTTCAGAAGTTTTAGGAAGAGAAAACTGGCTTTGAGTTTAATAAGGGTTTTACCTGTGTGAGGATTGTGGAATCTAGCTTTTGAGATGGTTTTACTGCTTTTCTTGTCTTCAGTTGTTTTCAGAAGGAAAAAAAAAAAAAAGACCATCAGCTAATGAGGGAAAATGTTAATTTGACATTTTGTATATGAATAGCTGGTGCAGAATCATGGCTGAGGGTTTAGTTTTACTTAAACAAAAGCTTGTGGCATTTTGAAGCAGCGAAAGGAGAGTTTGAACTGGGAAGACATCGGCATTGTTAGAAACAGCCGGCTTTCACTGCCCGCAGCCCGCAGCGGTACTGTGAAGTCAGCGAGAGCAGGATGGGGCCCAAAGAGCAGGGGAAAGCTCTGGCTTCATTTCTGGGAGGAGGGGAGTGGGAAAGGACTCGTAATTACCTTAACTTTCTAGGAAACAAACGTTACCGACTTCAGCATCTGTAAATTTGTAACTCTTCTCCTTCCTCCTCCTCCTCATTCCAACCGGCCGGGGTGTTATTAAAAACTTTGACTGACAACTTTTACCTTTGGAATGTGGAAAGAGGCTCAGCCTCGTAGTTAATGTTTAATTTCTGAGCTGAGTAAATGGACCCACGCTGCTGGCGACAGAAGGGAGGATGCCAGTAGAATGGGTGTGAGGATTTATTTAGCAATCGGGTCCTGCTTTGTGGGCGTCTTTTTCAGGCATTCGTACGAAATGTAAAGGATGATAATTCCCCGCTTGGCTCTGATGCTCTCTGTCCTGGTTAAAATCGCATCGACCCTTCAGTCGCGTGAGAAGAGCACACCCCGGGTTCCCATTTCCAAATTCTCTGATTATTGTGGATACGGAAAATACGGAAAATACGAAGGCAAGATTGTTTGCGTTAGCACTTTAAAAGGGAGGCTTCTCTCTCTTTTTTTCTTTTTCCTTTTTTAATCAGTACCTTATTTCCTTGCAGTTCTTTTCTTTACAATTTGAGGAGAAATGTCAGCACTGGCAGAAGGACAGGGAAGAATTTATCCGTAGTAGATTGCTGTTTTTTATGATGAGCTAAATATTTGCATTGCTGTGTTGTCTTTTATTTTCTTTCTTTTTTTCTCCCTTTTGGGCTGTGCTCCCCGAGAGATGTGTTGCTGAAATCCAAGGTTCAATAACGTGCAGAGATTTCTCCATCTGAGATGTACTGTTTACCACGGAAGGTTCCGATTTTGGTATTTTTAAGAACTGCTCAGCTGTCAAAAGCAACCAAAACGGGAATAATGTTTTGACAGCGGTATAGTGTTAAAGAAAATACTCTAGTCTGAATAAAAATTGCTTATGCTGTGGGAAACGAAGGGTAACAGAAGAAACACCTTTTGTTTACACACACACATGTTTATAATCCCAAATTTCCATTTCTCCGAGCGGGTCTGGCTGGGAGTTCCAGTCACCACAAACAAGGGATTTTTCTTCCAGATTTTGCTGCCTGTAAGGCGAAGAGAAGAGGGAAGCGCACCTCCGCCGGCGCGGCCGCCCGAGCCCTGCCCGCCGCGGCGAGCGGGCACCGCCGGGCCGAAGAGGAGATGCCGGGGCGGGGGGCAGGCGCTCCCCCCTTTCACTCATAGCCGCAGAGAGAGCGAGGGAGAGAAAATTGCCCCAGACCAGGTTTGCGAGGGCCGGGGGGCCGGGGAGGGGCCGGGGCCGGGCAGGGGAAGGGGTGCGGCGGAGGCACAGGCTGGACCCGCTCTCCCGGCCGCCGCCGGCGGGTTTTGCCCATCGCTCCGGCAGCTCCCGTGGCTTCTCGAGGGGAGAGGGTCTCCCGGCGGCCCATTTGCGGGGGCCGATCCGGAGCCACTAGCCCCACTGCAGCCCTGGTGCGTGCACGGGGAAGAAACCCCGCGGAGCCGGGAAAAACACTCAAATCCTTTCCCCACGCGCGGCCGCGTCCCCGCGCTGCGTGAGGGGCAGGAGAAGGCTCCGCTGGGCGGGGGGGGTGTCTCCGCCCTACAAGGCTCCCCTACCACGTCCCTGGGTTCAGTCGAGAGGAAACGGGGCCGGCTTTTTAACTCTTCTGGCGGCACTTTTGGAAAAATAAAACCCGGTGGTGCTGAAGAAGAGAGAGCCCGCTCCCAGGCCGGGGCAGCACGGCATGTTTGGGCTGAGGAGGACGGTGCGAGCTTAGGGGCGGGTGGGGGAAAGGTTTGCAGGCGGATTTTAATATTAATAGTTTTGGTGGCGAGAAAGAGACAGACAGAAGGGAGGTTGCTCCTCTGGGCAGAGTCTCTGCGACAGTGATGATGGATGACCCCGCACAGCTAAACAACTCCTCCCCTTCATCCCCACACGGTGTCAAAGCTACTTTACTTGCAGCTTTAGGAATAAAATAAATAAACACCCTCGGCCCCTTCCTCGCATCGATTTATGGATCATTATGAATCAATTACTGCTCTCAATATTTTAGAATCTGCTTACATAAAAAGGGGGTCTGCGGCCGGAAGAAAAACCATTAATCTTTGCCTTAGTAAGAAATACGGAATCTTCTTGTATAGTCCTGTGACTAAAAAAAATCGCTGCTAATAATTCGGGTTTAACCATTTTCTGAGAGCCGCCTTATTGGGGAGGGGGTGGATGTTGTAGGTGCGCATCTCCAAGAGCGACTTTCAAACTCGGGGGTTCCACAACGCGCGTAGAGAGAGGGCAGCGCATCTGCACGGTGCGCGCAACCTCGTTGCTTAACTCTTCCAGAGAAGGGCGGGGGGGAGGGCGGGGGGAGAGAGGAAAAAAAAGAAGCAAGCCCCATAACATCCCCCCCCCGCCCCAAATACTTAATGTGGTGCCGTGACAGGGAGCGGGGCCGGGGCTGCGCGCCCGCGGGGCAGGGCGGCGGAGCGGAGCCCGGCTCGGTGTCTCCGTGCTATGGGAGGGAGGCTTCAGCAGGGACAGAAAGTGTGTGAAGTTGGATTTCTCTCGCTTTCTCTGTATTCTCCCATTTGCAGCAGTGTTTGAGGATCTCAAGGTGTTTCTATGGCTACCTTGTGTATGTGGGAGGGTCATATGTGGGGGTGCCCAAGAGAAAAGGCAGCTCTTGGGTGATCATTTATCAATGTCACCCACATAATGATTCTCTCTGCAGCCTTCTATTGATGAGGATAATTACATTAGCTCAGAGTGACTGATCAATGAAAAACCACCAAACAAAAACTTCTTTACTCTGCTATAATACCAAAAACCGATACAGAAATAAGATAGAAAGCGAGGGTGGGATTTCCCTTTCCTTTCCCTTTAGCAATGATTTTTTTTTTTAACGAACAAGGGAAGGTAAGGAAATTTTATCCGATTAGTTTCCTTTTTAAAAGAGGCTACCATTTTGTGAAAATGTTCCCTTAAACCTCTTGGCATCGCTCCTTGCCTGGTAAAGGCAAATCGTTATTTAAAATATGAACTGCTGCTTCTCCCCTTTGCTCTTACGCTTGTGTTTTGTTATGGGGGGTGGGGGGCGAAGGGGGAGGGAAGAGTACGGTAGTTTGGAGCTGCGAGGAGGGAAAGGGAAGGCAAATAACTTTTCTTTTGCAATTGCAACTGTCTCTCTGTTCGTCAGGTTTTCTTTGTTTTTATCACTTATAAAGTGGCTCTGTTAAAGATGGAATGTGGCCTTCCTGAGATGCAGCTCTGTCGGTGAAAGTTTGCAATTAAATTACGGGTTCGTTCTTTCCAGAGTTAAAAATCAATGTTTTCTCAATTAAAGGCAATTTTAATGCTTTTACTTGGGAGTTGTTAAGGACGCCGTAAATTTTATTGTAATGCCTCTAAGCTCCGAAACCCTGCCAGCGGACAGGTTGATATCCATGTTGTTTTGGGGGAAAGAGGTTGTTGCTGGTTTTGTTCTCTCTCTAAAGGGCCTTCTTCAGAAAAACTCAATCATTTTGAACAACTGCAAGACAAACTGCTGCAAAGGGGGCGGGGGAGTCAAGGCTATTCCTTCTGCCCTCCCCTCTCCATTTCGTAGCGGCCACCAGCTCCTCTCCCCGTGGCAGACGAGTCTGCCTTACTGTGTTTCCACAGGGCACAAGGCCGGTTATTCAGCTGGTTTTATGGAGGAGCGGAGAAACGCTTCCATGTAGGAGCACGTGTTTCGAACAAGTCCCTCTCCCCTCTCGGGAAGCCCCGAGCGGGGCCGAGCGGAGGGTCGCGGCTGGGCTGCCCGCTGCCGGGCTGTGGCCGCGGCCGGAGCTCTGCGGGCGGGGGGCACCGAGCGGGGCTGCTCGAAGGAGCTCTCTTCAAGCAGACGTAGCGCTAATAAAGGAGTAAGTCCGGTCCTGGCGAAGACCTTACGTTTCTGCAAGCATCTGCTTACAGAGATGACTACAAGCTAACACCGGGGCGTAAATGGAAGCCGGAATAGGGCTGGCAGAGGCTGCTATTTTTTTTTTTTTTTCGCCAGAATATTTCGTCTTTACAGGCTACTGCCGAGTAAAATCCCCATCAGGAGGCTGATCCTGAACCCATTTACACGGGGTTAATTCCTCGAGCCGCAGGAGAGTTCGTTCCCGGGCCGTGAGATCAGAAATAAGCCCCTATCGCCTGTTTTTGTCCGAAGCGTGTTTAAAATTCCTTAAATTAGCTCCATGAAGAACCAGTGCAAACTCCTTTGATTAAAGCGACTGTCAGATTCTTCGAGATTAGGAGAGAGAAAACGCAGAGTAGGATGTATTTATTATTTATGCGATAGTCCACTGTGAACACTTGGAAGGGGAGGATTAGAGAGCGCGTTTGAGAGAGAGGCAGAGAAACCGAGCGAGAGATGCAACACTCTCTGCGGTTTGGACAAAGCTACTTTTCTATTTCTTCCCCCCTCCGAGCTCCCCGTGCAGCCACCCCAGCTGCGCTCCCGAAACCGGGGGCCACCGACTCCCCCTCCCGCTCCCTGCGCCCGCAATCAGCGTCGCGCACCACTTCGTTAACCGCCCGACGTTAGTAACCCGGGCTCGCTGATTTTTCACACAAGTTTTATATTGTTCTGCTTGACTCTGGTGCGTGGCACTAAACGCAGCTAGTCCTTGGGGGGGGGGGAAGGAGGGAGGGGGCTTTCCACGCTCAGGCTTGTGCCTGTGTTTAGAAATGCAAGGCAAGGGAGAAAAACAAAGCCATAGTCTACTTCTCACCGAGCAGGTTTACTTTAGGACCGCACTTTAATGGGGGCGGGGGACGGGGCATCGCAACCCTTGCATTTGGCTGGGGCGGAGGTGAGGAGTCCGGGAGCCCCGTTCTTATATTTTCTTTTTTTTTTTCCCTGCGGCTGCGGCTCCCCAATTCGGCAACATTTTCAAATCTATGAGCCTTGAATGGACCGCTATTAATATGGGACATGGACGAGTGGCAAAAAACCTGAATGGAAGCTGTGCGGTAGCTTTGGGAGAAACTAACGATGTGCTTCGGCTCTTGCCGTTCCAGGGAAGGAGAGGGGGGGAACCCCCTTCTGATTAATAACTAGCAGGGTAATGTTGAGGGCTTTTTCTGCCCGATTGCCTTTTTGAATTAGAGCCGATTTCTTCACACTTCAGTAGGGCCTGTCTCTTTTAAAATGACTGACAGATTTGTTTCTCCTTTTTTCTCTCCCTGAGACTTAATGATGTAAATTTTCTAATTAGTTAAATCACGTTGCTTAAAGGCCTTAATATTTACCGGGCAAGGAATGATAGTCGCGTTCGGATCTCTCGAAATAACCAGCGAAATAACATTAGGCTTTTTAAAGAGGGAGGGGGGAAGAGTGGAGGGAGGGGTGGGTTGGGCAAATATCACGCAAAATGAGAGCTGAAGTTCAGCCCGGAGCTTCTTCCCTCCTCCCCCACGCCCCCGAACCCGCTTTTATTTTTCAATCAGCTAAGATTTAATTAGGAGCCCCCAGGCCGGACGATCTGATATTTTCTCATTAGTTTCCCATCAGTAATCTCGAGTGTTAGATTGGCTTAAAGGTTGTCAACATTTGACCAATTTTATTTAAGGCAAAGAAATCACGCGTTATAGCTCCGGGACCCGAGGTCTGAAAATAAATCCTGGCCGGATCAGCGGAACTAACAGGCGAAAAAAATGTTGACAATTCAGCGTTGTATTTAATAAGTTGCATAATGCATAGTACACACACGCGCACACGCACACGCACTCGCAGGGAGAGAGGCACGGGGACAGCCGTGCGGCGCACTGCGTGCACGGCGCGTCCAGCGCCCGCTGATGCGCACACCTGGACGGAGGGGTGTGATGCTGTGTTACTGTGTGTGTGTGTGTCGGTGTGCGTGCGTGTGTACACGCGTGTGTGTGTGTATACGCGTGTCCGTGGGCGGGCGCGCGGCGCGGCGGCGCGGGCTCCCAGACGCAACGTCGGAGCGCCCCCTGCTGGCCGCGGCTAGCGCCGCGGCGGAGGCGCCCTCCGCCTGCCCTGCGCCCTTCCC
>VYZW01050833.1:34567-54817 GCA_013401315.1 Balaeniceps rex
GGCAGCCCGGCTGGCCCCGGTCCCCTCACACCAGCCCCCGGCGGGGACCCGCCCCCCTCGCCGGACTGCCTCCCCCACCCCCAGTCCCCGCCGAGCCCACGGGGAGGGGAGGGGGGCCCACCCAACGGCTGCTGCAGAACACTGTTACTCTTTTCCCTGTATATTTGGGGGAGGGAGACATTGTTGTCAGTGGCGATTGTTAACCCAAATAATAATAATAAAGAAAAATCGTTACAGCTGGGTGCTGGCTGAATATGGCAATTACTATTATTGCCAATCACGATTAGAAATAATTATCCTGAAAGCACGGAGGGTTCAGCTGCCAAGGTGTTTTGAATAATCGCTTCAAAATGAACAGCAAAATATTAGGTTCACGCACAGGGACAACCGCAAACTTTCCGTTGTAGCAGTCTGCAGAGGAGATCTTACCACGGGTGAGCTCTAGTTTACTTGAGAAGCTTCAATTTGTTATCTGTTACAGGCCCAGCGCCGTTTTGCTCCCCCACCATCCTGCACGGTGGCTGTCCCCCAGAGCCTGTCCTGCTCTCCTCCACCAAGTTCCCTGAACACACTGGGTGGCCAAGCACCTTCTCAAGGCAGTGGTGCACTGTGTTCGGGTCCCTTCATCTTAAATAACAACAAAGCCAGCAGATTATAAGGGATAACGTGGTCCCAGAGTGAAACTCCGCTTGCTCTGTTTATGTTGTACAACTCTACACAGGCCCTCTCATTCTAGCTGTTTGAAATGGTGTGTAACTAGGAGGAGGTCACAGGTGACTGGCAAGCTCAACATACTTAGCTCAATTATCCAAGTTTCATTTCCAAATTGTGTTCAATTGGATCTTCCTGCCTCCCTCCAAATTATCTTAAAAGGAAAAAAAAATAAAATGAAAGCAGACAATTTAAGCCAAATCCTGTATGCCATTATTTATATGCAAAATAATTTTTGTGATATATACTCCCCTTAATGGCTGTGGGATGCCAGATCTTTCCAAGTGGATTTACAAACCTAGCCATCAAATTATTTCAAGGGCAGGCCTATTAGGGACAAAAATAATTATGAACTTTCAGAAGCTTTGTAAAAAAATAAGTTTCTGAATGTTGTCTCTTTAAATTTTACTTAAGTTTTGTTTTTAATTTAAGCCTGGAGGCACAGTAGAGAGATATGCAGAGTCTAATAAGGAGTTTGGAAAATAACATGCTGTAATCCAGTGCCGAGCTATTTCTCCATAAAATATGGATAAGGAATCAATTCATAAGCACAAATATCTACTAAGACTGAGTTTTAACATAACATTTCACATGAGCATTCTTACATGCATTATTAAGGAGATAACAGAAGTGCTTCAAATCAAGCTCTATACAGCCACATCTGGAAATGTTCTTTTCTGTCTAATTTTCAGTTTTTCCCCTTGAAAAAATGCTAGAAGAAAAACTATTCTGTCCCCTTGTATATTAACTGTTACCATCAGCTTTTAATCAGCAACATGTATAGTTAGATTTACAGAAACCATTCCACGTTGCCCCTTTTAGAGAACAGTAAAATGAAGATAGTATCTTTACTCATTTATAGAATCTGATCAAACCAAAACCACACACAAATAGCATATACATTGCTTTATGCATATAGACAGGCATGTAGATACATAGACACAACACACTTATACATGGGAACAAGTCAGGACCGTGTGTTGGAAAACATAATAAAAAGTATCTGCGCATTTCACCAGATCCTCAGTCAGACGTCATCAGCTAAGAAGCGGTCTAGGGAAAATTTGTTTAAAATCAGGCACAGCTAATTTCTGTAGGTATTGGAACTATAGCAAGCTTTGCTTTACAATGTTTAATCACTGTTGGTTTTAAAGGAAGCTCTTTAGGCTTTTCAGTCAAATAAAGTGTTACCACTAAGCAATGAAGGGTTAATAAACTCCCCACAGGTTGCAAAGAGTTGATACAGGGTTTGGGTTTTTTTTTTTTTGCTAATGTATAATTTAATGGAATTGTATTCTGAGGACAAAGATGAAAGAAATCTCTAAGATCTACTACTACTGGTTTTTTTTTAGTAAATATTATATTTTTCCTTTGAATGGAAAGGCAAGCAAAGTATTTTCCAAACAGAAACAGCAAACATAATTTAGAAGAAAAAACGTAAGCGTTGTGTTTTTTTAAACACTCTGGAGTTTTCTGAACAACTCTGATGTACTCACATTCTTATCACAACTATTTTCTTTTTACTATTGTAAGTGGATATTCAAGCTAAATTGATGCTTTATGTATATCCTGTCTCAATTTGTAATACACTATTCTCTGTAAGGAGATAATTTGAAAAAAAAAATACAAAAAAGAAGAAGCGATACCACTGACAACAATTTACTTAAATTCACAAGCCTTGAAATTGATGCATCTCCTATCAATCATAGTCAGAAGCCACAGTAAAACACATCCAACATTTGTATATCAAAACTGGGACTAAAAAACCACCCTGTTTTGTTCAATTTAAATGTCTTTCAACATGTTGTCACTTTATACGCTGATATTACTGGGGGATTTTTACTATGGGTTAGCTTTCTTCTGTCAAACATATGCAAGACAGTAACCTTGCAAAATTAAAGTGCATGCCATTATACTGCACAGATGTTTGTTCTCACTCAGTTACTGACAATGAAATACTTATTAAATAATAATAAGGAGATATTGACTTCGCTATTCTGTCGTTATGAAGATCTGTTGATCTGTGAGGTTAATACTGATGGGGCAGAGTGAGGTAAACGTTTCATCAGGAGGGCAAATAAATCCCAATACTGGCATAAAACCCATAAAAAACCCAACTTTGTACGTACACGGAAACTAATCCTTTTTGTATTTATTGGGTATATGAGCACCAGTTCAACCTATCAGCATGTGCAAGCTAACGCTGAAGTAAATCCTTGACACTACATTCAGGAAACATATTCCAAAAATGTCTATCATAGGTATTTAAAACTAAGCTCAAATGATGCCAAGCACTTAGGGTCTTTAGTCATGCTGCATGTTCCGTTGCGAATGGCACATTTCCTTTAAGTATTACTGGAAGGCTCTACATACAACCTCAATATTCTTCACGTTAAGGGGATTTCTCTTTGAGCTGGGGAAATGCTTTTTTTTTTTTTAAATAGGATGAGCTCTCTGTCAAAATATTATTTTTATTTGTTGTCTCATCAAAACGTCACTGAAAGTTCCCTCTCTTTACCCTCTGCCACAAAACACAATAGTGTACACGCTTTGAACAATACAAAGAGCCATTTAACTTGATGTCTGGCAGAAGAAGCTACTTTCTTGTTCATTATTATCTTTAGATTTTCCTTCATTCTGTTTAAGGGAAGCTCAGAGCTGCTTTTTTTAGAAGAATATTCCATCAGTCAGGTAGGTCTAGTGCTTTGACAGCATTGTTTCAGCACGTTATTTTTAATGTATAGTACTTATACATGTAAGCAATCTCTGTAACTTGCTTCTGGGCTTTTGAATAGAAATTAAAAAGATGTGACCTAACATGTAAGACAATAACAGGCCGTATGTTTTCAGATACAAGTGCCAAAAGATGCAGTTGTCAATTTTCCCCTTTTGATTATTAATTAAGGCCTCGATCCTGCGATTAGATTTGCAGGGGCAAAACACACTTGCAAAGCAGCTCTCCCCATAGTATGGCTGTTGACAAGGGAAGAGCTCAGTCACACAGAGCTTACTGTAAGGCAGTGACCTAAAAATCAAAACATTACTTCAGCGGCCCTTGCCAGAGATCACAGCCTGGTTTCTAGGGCAGAAGAGCCCTTTCCACAATCTCCTCCCTCTCGCCTGTCTGCAGCAGAACTGTTGTTCCTCAGCAGGGAAAGTCAGGCGAGCACTCGGCGCTTTCCCTGCATTACTGTGACATCTTGTTGGTAGGACAGTGGAGGAAAAATCACATTATTGCTATCTGTGCTGCTCCTGTTCTGAAGGTGAGAGGCTGGCCATCTGCTGCTCCTTCCAGGGATCACATAGGGGTCTAATAACTTTTATTCTGTTGATGGTAAAATGTGATGACTTTGGTCTGAGAAAGGTAACAAAAACGTTTCTTTTTTTGACCTCATGCTTTCTTGTCCTTCTCGTGTCCTTCTTCCCAGTGTGTGCTCAGCAGAACACTGTTCCTGTTTTTTTTTCACTTCAGGCCATGATGTTGTTTGAAGACTCCTGTCTGCAAATTTCCTGCAGAGGAATCTCTGTTAAAGGCAGTGGGGTTTGTGTGCTTGTGTTCTGCCATGCTGGCTGCTTTTGACTGTGTTTTAGATGTCTTTATGCTTCTACATGTTGAGAAACTTTCTCCTGCAATCATCTGAAGTATTTCCCAATTTCTGTGTAATGGTAGTCAGATAGCAGAATCTCTGGGAGCAAGGTTTTGTTTCATGGGTACCTTGTTTTCCACCATTTGGTTGCATGTTCTTAAAAAAAATTCCTTCTAACGCACATGTCAGGTAATCCTGGTAATAAAGTCACAAGAAAAAGACACTTTTCAAACTTTTTAACTCACGCTGAGATTTTCTTAAATTTTGTTAACATTTTCAAAAAAACATTTAGGCAATTTAGGGCACAGATTTTGGTAACCTCAAGACTCCGGGGCAGGGCTCCACATGTGCAGATATAACAACTAGAGTATGGTCTTGCGCTCCAAAACATCTTTGTATGTATTTCTCTGAAAGAATATTAGTTTCTCAGATCTTGGGTATGCAAAGGATCCCACAAATAAGTTGAATACTTCTAATAATAATTATACTTGAGAAATACTATCGTATGACACTATTTCAGTGCATGCCTTTGCAAGTGCAAGGTGTATTCTCTGTAAAGTTCACCTTGATATACCGAGCTCATTCTTCACTGCAGCTTCAAAGCTGAAGATTCTGTACCTGTGTTTCTTACGTGGCAATAAAGATACTGATGGAACAATTGCTGTGCTAGTGAGTTAAGCTGAATAAGAGAAAAAATCAGTAATGACTAGGGGGCTCCCACATCTAGTTATATGCTTCACAAAATGGATTGTAAGAGAAGGAATAGGCAGCAAACTGTGTAAACTGAGCACAGACAATTCCCATGCTGTGAAAACCCTTCTGCCTTAAGAACACTAGCAATGAAAAGGTTACAAGAAAGGGGGTAATAAAAATATCAAAAGAAACCAAATGGAAATAGGTTTCTTTGCAAGTAGAGAAGCCACTTTCTAATATGGTGGCCTTATATACAAGTACATTTGTCTTCCAGACCCTCTGCTGTTGATTAGAATTCTGATGCCACTGGAGGGGTTACAATTTTGTTGAGTTTCTGGATCTCAATTGTGCTGTCAAGGGGTCATTCTTTCTGGTAATAAGGTAGCTAGTGGCTCCTGGGAGAGAAGGAAAACAATTGACTCTTGAAAGCAGAAACATATACTGAAGTCTAGAGCAGATTTCTGGCAGTGGACCAGGTCTTTTCTCATAGCATTTGTCATTGTAGCAATGAAAAAATTGTGGGAGTTCTACACGCGGCCAAAAAAGGAAAACAGAGCACAACAACAACAAAAAAAGAGCTAGATGTAATTTATTTTGGAATTATATTTAAGAGCAGGTTGTTTTTTGTTTGTCACACTGTTGGTTCACTTGTTAAAGATGTGGATCCCATTAGATAGAAATATGTTGCTTATTTTAAAGCAAATGATTATCAAATGACTACACTTCAAAACATTTTTTTGCTTTAATTTGAAGTGAAGTCATTTGAGTTTGAAACATATGCCTTTGCTAAATGCAGAATATTTTGTTGCCAAAACCAGACAACTTCGTTTTGAGTCCACTGCTTGCAAGCATTGTTGATCCTGGATGTCACTGACAATATGAGTCTTGGCAATAAGTCTTTACAGAGGTCAGTAGTAAAGTTTTGCTTATTACCACTAGGCTTTTTTATTATTATTATTATTCTATCGGGTCAAAATGGTCTCACCATATAATCATGCCCAACCAGAACAAATGCAATATTGCATTCGATTGCCTTTGGAAGAATTATTCCACTTTGTACAGCTAGAAAAATCTCACTTCTTAAAAATAATTTATCCTGAGATCTGCATGTAAAGGTTTTCCACAACTTTCTGAAACCTGGCTTCATTATTTCACAGACGATGTTACCAGGCTGTGTTTCTTTGGTTTATTATAAGCATACATAAACCGTGCATGCATACATGCGTATGCATACCACCACACAAACACATCACTGGCACTCTATGTAATTTGACATATGATTTATATTATACTTGCAAGATTTTAAAGTGGATTTCAAATTTATTACAAGCCCCAGCATTGCAGCTGACATACGTGGATTCATCCCACCATTTAACTGAAGCACCCAAGAAGGGACTGTAGCAGCTTGAGGCTTCCTCTGTTGCCAATGGAGAAAGGCAGGCACACCCAGAGACGCACTTCTCTGAAGGTACTTGCCTTTCTTCACTGGCTATAGAGCAAGTCTAGAGCAAAACTACTCCTAATTTAGAATAAAGGACTGAAGCAGACTGCAAGGAATCCTTGCTGAAACGTGCAGACAAAGTGCCATATCTTCTGCTGTCACCTATAGATTCTGGGCTGGAAAAGATCTTTCAGTTTAGGATCTAAAATACCTCATTGTGTGTGAAGTCTTACACAGAGGAAAACCGAACAAAGCACGGGCTTGATCTTTTTTAATTTTAGTTGTCTAAAAGTCAGATGTCTAGTCTGTACTGGTCATCTTCTTTTACTCCATAGTCCACTCATTTAACAAATTTGTCTTAGAATTAGATGAAATATGCTGAGGAGGAGGATCCTGAGACAAATGTATGGTAGGTGAGATATGACGGGTGGGGGTGCGTTCATTACAGAACAAACATAGATGCCTAAATTAGGAGAGGTGACCTTTGGATTAGGATTTTAGGTGCTTAGGATACCTTTTAGACAGCTAAAGCAAAGTGGAATGAAATGAAGTTTTTGCTAAGGGATTTGTGAGACAACATGCAGAGAAGAAGGTATTTGCAGATTTAGGGTAAAAAATAGTTCTACTGTTGCCTGGCAAAATCCTGACAACCCCCTGCCTTGTTGCATTAGGTAAAATGGGAAGAAGAACATCTTGAAGAAGCCCAGTCTCACACCACATAGAGTACTGTGCAAGAGACTGCAGAAGGGAGAAAGGTGTTGCTGCTTAAGCAGTATTAGAGAGGCTGGCTATAAAAATGACTTTTCCTCATGCCCCTATCTGGGCATAGGGAAATTAGTAATAAACATTTTCACTTTAACTTCTCTTTCTCTCCCTCTCCATCCCTTCCCCTGCCCTCCCTTAGGAAATAGCAGTAGTTTTGTGCATACATTTCAATATCCAAGACCGTGTCAGGTTTATCTTCTTTATCTCTTTCTCAGCACAGCTCATGGAAACTCATTTTCATACAACTATGTTGTCTCATGGTTTTTTTTCACCATAAAAGCAAATTTTAAAAAGCTCTAGTATGATTAAAATAACTAATCTTCATTCATTCTGAAGACCTTTCCTCTGCTATTTTTTTAGTTAAGACTAATTGTGATGTCTGATGTTATACTTCTTGCAAGGGTGAACAAGCAGATTCTTTTACCTGGACTTTGTACAGATTTATAATTACATTTATAATTTAGGATCCTAGAATGCACCATTTACTTAAAGAATATGAATGTTACTTTCAGATCTTTTAACTTAGAGCATCTGTTGTTGAAGGAGCTGAAAGTTTATTTACTCATTAAGTAAAAATTCTCAACAGGTAATATTAAAAACAGCATCTTGCTGTCCAGAATAACACAGTAACAGAAAACAAAAATCAAATGCTAAGGTTAGCCATAAGAGAAACTAACTGGTGACATGCTCTGTTGTGAGCTGAAGCTCTGTCAGATTGTCAAGAGGAATTAGTTCTTAAGCAAGCTATTTATAGGAGCATAAGACTGGAAGGCACCACCAGGGTCACAGAATCATTGTAATAGAAGAGAATTTGTTAAATAACATTCCCACATGATCCTATGAAAATCTTCCCCCTAGCTTCTCTGAAACTCCCTGCTGGTCCATTTTTACTGTAAAGCTGGCATTCAGCTTTTTCTGACCATAGGATCAAGATTTACTGACCAGACACTGAAGCAATTTAATTCCTCTAGGTGCACCGGCTCACCCTGACCTACATCCTAGCTCTAGTTTGTGACTGACTGAGCAAAGAAAGATGAATACTCATTCCTCCTTTCTGAAAAATCAAGAAATGTATCAGCAAGAATAAAAATCCTTCCTGGATATTGCAGCTAATCAAGAAATGTCTTGCAGTAGGATAAATACAATATAAATACAGCACAGATACACATTCGATGGGCATAGTTTAAGAACTGAGAGCAAGGGCTGCTCTGCTGTCCTTATCTCCTATAACGGGGCTTTCAAGACTTTCAAGCAGCTGGTGTCCAGATAATTTAGAGATTTGCAGGCAGAAGTGAAGAGGAATCTATTGCAAAGGCCTGAGCAACTGAGGTCTGTGGTGATTCATCCTACTCACAAGGCAGGCAGCTGTTCTCAGCAGAATCTGCAGCTTTTGGGTGGACTTACTGGGCCGGTATCCTTCCTCCTGCAGCGCTATTAAAGTGAGTGGAATTACATACGGGATGAACTTGGCTCTTTAGGTGTGGGAGAAATCATTTTCAGTACTGACATATGGATATTAGCACTTCTTTATGCAAGGCTTACAGACAGGCTTTAGGAATGTTTACAAGGTGGGAAGGACAATGAAAGAACATGTAAAATCATTTCACCCTGATTCATCTTTGGAAGGAACTCTGCATGTGGATTGCTCTCTTTCCAGTTGGCTGTGTCTGCCAGAACCCTTTCTTCCAGTTCTGAACCTCATAGCCCTCCTACACCAAGGAATTTGGGCTCTGTCCAATGGAGGGCTGGGAAGAACGTATACATTTCCTCCACACTCCCACATGCTTCTCGTCTTGGGGACTAAGGATAACGCCGCTGAAAAGTGCATGTGAACCAAGCAAAAAGTCCTGAAGAGCTGGTATGAAATAGGGCTCTGGCAAATCCTCCTGTTACCCATGCATACTGTGGGCATTGTCCTGAGTCTAGGAACCAAAGCCCTCATTTGTTTCCTGGAAGTGAAAGGATAGCAACCTTACCCCACCTGCAGGAGAACTTTAAGGAAACCAAGCCATTTGCTCTTGTCAACCACTGTGCCTCTATCCAAGGAGATAATGCATCTCCCGAGTCCATTTAAATTAAAACAATAAGCTGAGCCAAGCACTGTATTTTTATACCCAGTGGGCCAACTGCCTTTCAAGGCTGCAGAATGTGAAGAGCGAGAGCGGAGTTACACAGCTAGTCAAACCAACAGCTTTCTTGCATGGATGCAAGAGCGCAAACAATCCATTCGTTGGACAACGGCCACTAGAGGAGCTGACCATAACATAACACTGCTCTCTAGGTACACCTCATTTAACACTTATTTGCTTCTTTCGTCATGGGTTCTCTGCATTCCAGAAGGCTGCTGTAGTGGTGAGGAGGTGTTATCTAAACTTATTTTACACTGTCCCTCTTCATAAATGTGGGGCTTTAGCCATTTCTGTAATGTGAAAACATATATGCAAGAATAGGGTGTGGGAGGCTCCTAACTGTTAATGATACACAGGTACAGTGTCAGTCCTCAATCAAAAGTGAGTTTAGCTTTGACATAAAGGTGCAAACTGTTTCACTTCACATCCCAGCAGAATTTGGCCAGACATTCTCAGAATTTTGTCACAATTAGTCTCAGTGCATGAGGCATAGAAAACATCTGGATATATGGGAACAATTGCAAACCAGTATTCACTTCTAGCATTCATAACTTTCTGCTGCTACTTGAGTTAATGATTTTCTGCTAATGCATCTTCAGATACTGATGCCGATATGCATATTCAGAAGAGATGGGTAACTGCTTGGTTTGAATCTTGGAAATGAAATATCAAGACTGAAACCAGCATGAAAGCACTTAATTTAATTGTACATATGCCTAAATACATTACAGAAAACGGGTAACAAGAGGTGATATTTCTGAAACAGCACCGAGGAGCTTGTGATCTGAGAGATCACCTGTGAGTTAGGGCTCAGAGGTTTTATGTCTCGTTTTGCCACTGACACCTGAATAAACTTGGCTACATCATTAGCCTTTTTTTACACAAATCATCCCTTAAATGACACTAATCATTACAGTCTCTACACGATTCCTTCCTGAAACTTAATTCATTAATGTTCATGAAATACAATGAGATGGTTGGACAAAATGTATTAGGTATGTGAAAACTGTATACTGGCTGCTGTACCATGGCAATTCTGCAGGGAACTTTTAAGAAAGAAGCAAGCTCCTGCATTTCACACACTGTTTTGATTCTGAAAACACTCCCAAGGCCAACTCAGGTAAGAGCAGACCCCAAGTGTATTTACATTTATAAACAGGCACCTACGTACAGATAAGTGCACAGGAAGTAACAGCCATAAGTATGATTGTGCTAATCATCCCCATTAAGAGAGGAAGATGAGAAGGGACAGAATAGTGTTTGACAGTGCAAAAATGCTCATTCATGACTTTTATTTCCTTCCAAAACAGTTCATCTTCACCCTTGCAATTCAACCAAGGTCGCCGAGACCCTCTGTGATGTGCTGAGCAAGACCAACTCGTACAAGCCAACAGTGCTTGAGGCAGCTTTACTTTATGCGTAAAATATGTAAAAAATGAATGTAAGTTACAGCTTTGGGAAGTGATTGTGGACCACAGGAATAACTGACAAATGCTTCATTGCCTTTAAGCTGGTAGGACATGGAGCCTATTCAGATAACTCCTTTTTTATTTTCTTTCTCCCTGCTTCCCTATGTTCTCTACACTCTTTCCCACTTCTGTCTTGGTGTAGGCCTCTTCCTGAAGACAGAAGTTTTTGAAGACACTAAAAATTCTGAAGAGGAATTTCATTAATCTAATTTTAATTAAGAATAAGCAAACCTTTGAGATGCATATGGTGTAAGTAGCAGCAAAAATGTAATATTCACTTTACACTAAAAGCAACAGAAGTTGCAACCCAGGAGAGAAACACATCTTGCAGATGGCAGCAATGGCACCCTAGAATTCCCCCTGAATATATTTATACATTTTCATAACCCCTTGTTCTATCTTGATAGTCTCAAGTTCTATGGCTCCTTTCTCAGAGCTATTTTATATCCACTTTCAAGCAGCATGTAGGGACTATGGAATTCTGTTCATCTTGATATGAAGAACCTGTATGGCATCTCTTGATTTCTATTGTTGCTTTTTTTACCTCCAGATGTTCAACTGCCTATGAGAGTACTCAAGGAAACATAGTTATGCTGTATTCCAACACTGAATCAGTTTAATTGAAAAAATAACATGTGATGTGTACAGTAAGGGAACTTTAAATTAACTCCCTAGCATATTCATGGTTATATACAATGGGTTTCCTTTCTAATAGGGTATAACACGGTGCTCCTAAATGATTCTTACTAAAAAAACAGTGAACTTAATGCTCATATCAGTGTATTGCAGGCAGCCAAGCGGACATCCCATAGCATACCATGTACCAGAGAGGAGAGCAGGCTGCGCTGTCACCCACTGCAGCGCGATCCCAGTCATTTCGTTGTTTCAGCAATAGTGAAGTCCTTACACTCATGGAAACGTGCACTAGCAAGAGCAACCTGATCTTGCAGTAACTTGTCAGGCCTGATTGATGCTTAGGACTAGCTGGAGTTACAAGGCAGTAAAATCTCTTCTGTGCTAAGCACACCTATGCACATAGACACAGTGAAAGCTTATCGCAAAGCTCCTGGAGCTACTGCCACTGCCTTTGTTGTTCTGCTTACATAGCACAGAACCATGCCGATAAATACCCAGATAGGACAGATGTAAATTTGATGGATGAAGTACTGTTTTCTCTAATAATCTAGATCGAAATGTTAAATTTTCCTCTGCATTTATCACACACTCTTCTAGTGCGTATTGGCAACTGGCTCACTCATTCTTCTAAATAGCTGTAAATAGCTGTCAGGTTCACAGTATCCAGTGGATACAAGCCTTTGTGCATTGGTATTATTGAAAGCAGGTCTGCTACCTGCTGCTTTTTAACCTTAAAGATTTAAGCATGGAGAAGAGTCTATTCCTTCTAGTTCAGGAGGTTCCTAAGCTGCAGAAAGCTTGAGAGGCTGTACTGGAAGAAGTTTTATCAGGTGCTTCTCCTGTTCCTATGCTTTTCCCCCCAGATACACTCTATTAGCTATATACTCTATATACTCAGAGAGAGGTTGGGCTAAATAGCTCTTTGCTCTGGCTGAAGAGCTATATTTTTCTTATAGACTCCCTTTATTCTCAGTTATTGCAGCAGTCTTTGGGTCTGATTCTATAAAACGCTAACCCAGGCAACCTCCCCCCCAGTAATATCAGGGCAGACAATTAAGCAATTAACACATGACTGTTTGCAGCTCTCAGCAGAGGGTTGATACCCATGCAGACCTTGGTTCTTATGGAGAAGGACTTTTAAAAGGAAATCTCATTTCTCCCTGCAGTGGCAGTAAATAGCCTGGAGGTGCAGCAGGCAACTGGCTTTAAAGGTCAAGAGGAAATCCCACCCAAGCTTCCTGCTGCCAGGCAGCTTTCAGCTGACCTTCGCTCTAAGGTGAGCATAGCCTGCAGGGTGCGAGGTGGCAAGCACCCATCAGCTGCGTTCTGGGATTTGGCTGGAGCATGCATGTGCGTTGGTGTGATGTCCCTGATTTGCTCTTGCTTCCACAAAGGCATCTCAAGTGGTGTCCCTGGTTGGGAATTGGGTAAACTATGTGGATAAGCTACTCTAGTAGCAAGCTAGAGAAGTTGTCTGGATTGGTTTGAAGGAAGTCTCTTAACTACTGCAGTAGTCATGGAAATAGAAACTCATGGACTGCATGATACTGCACTTGGAGTATTCACCAGATCAGGAAAGGCAAGGAAATATCTGTGTGGGACAAAGGGCTTCTCCATTTCTTACTTGGCTTAAAGGTTACATTTATATGCTGAAAATTAACTTGTTTTGCTGTTGCTAATGTGTTCCTTGGACCTTTGAATTGAGATACCCTATTGAAAGGGCTTGACTTGGAGCATATTGCTGTTATTTCATTGATGCCTTCAGCTCTTTGTTTTTCCTAAAGTCTGTAGAAACAATAAATTGGGAATCAGATTGTGGCTTGTGATTTGCAACTCTAATAAAGCCTGGTGGGTACTGTACACAGCTTTCTTCTCTGGCCATGGTTATTTGGTGACTGCTTCCAGCTTATTATTGTTAATGGACATTTTCAAGTACACCAATGGCACTTTGCTTTCTAAGGAAACATTTGCATTCCCAGAATGATCAACAAATCCTTTTGTTTAAATAAAAATCTAGCACAAGTTTGTCACAAGACATAAAATCTAATGTCATATTTGTATTACTAAGGTACTGCATCTAACAGTGTTTCTGGTTTAGCTAATAGAAGATCAGGTTAATCCTTAATATCTGCCATGCTATCTTGCAGCATAGTAATATTCTCAAAATAACAATTATAATGTTACTTGGTTACTAGAATACGGGTATAGCATTTGGAGAAATTGTAAAAGCATTTTTCCTTTCATTTTCTTTCCCAGAAGAGTATTGGAATATTGGAGAGGTGGAATTAAAATGTAAGCATTAATTGAAACTATGATTAATTTACTTCAGCAGTGTGGTGTGCATTAAATATAGTTCTTTAGAGAGCATTGAATTTTATATTTATGAAATTAATAAATGTATGTATTGTGTATTTCTAGTGCTTGGAGTTACATGGTAGATAGCTGCTCGCCCATTTTGAAAATAGGAGGGAAATAAAACAGGAAAAAAATGACTGGAGATGATGGAAGACTTCCAGTAACTCAGCTTTGGAATGGAGTTAGTATTTTGGCTGGAGATGAAATAAGGTCTCACTTCCAGCCCTGGGAGTCTCATTTTTTTGTGGCTTTCTATAATGCCAGTACTTAAATTAAAAATTATTCTTTGAGACCTAGTGAAAGCAAGCTTGTTGCTTTTGGCTACCAGCATCTGTAATATGGTCTCTCTTTCCCATTAACACTGACTTGTCCTTCACGTTAAATCCTACACAGTGTTCTTACTTTGATGCTGCAGTCCATTTTTGTGGAATGCTTTTTGAACAGAAGTTTTTCAATAGATAAGTTTACAGTCCCAAAGAGTATTCAGATGCTCTGTTGTATTATTGCATGCATTTAGTTTTCAGTTTCCAGCTGCATCCAAGTAAAACATCTATACATTTCTCTGGCAAAAACGTCTTTCAATTCCTGAGTAGTGCCTGGATGTATCTATTGCCCTAGTTTATTTGGGTCTTTCATAAAGACAGCAAAACTGTGTTTTCTTCTAAACTCCCACCATTTGCTTGACTCTTTTATCTTTTTTAAATTTTATTTTTATTTCTTTCTCCACCCTATGCAAAATAACCTTTGCAGGATGATTTTCTTCTAAAGATGACTAATCATCCACTCAGGCACTTGTCCAGATTGCCTGAGTATGGAAGTTTATTAGTTCCCATGGGTGGAAAATTTGTTTTGGATTCTACAGTGTGAAAGAATAGGTCCTACCTGGATGTTACATGGCTTTATTTGGTTTGGGTAACTTAAGTCTTGGACTGCTCTTGCCTTTATTAGCATGCCTGTAACCATGAGGTTGCAACAGCAGGTGACTGTGGTCTGTCTGCCACATTCATGTGCTTGTCACAAGGCAACTGGACAAACTTGCCAATCCCAGGTGAACTGATCAAAGGTAGTTATAGTAAGCAGGAACTTGTCTTGCTTCAGTGCGTCTTTTTGGTTGTTAAAGCACTCACATAATGCGTAATATTTTTCAAAATACATGCTGAGCACTTAGGAAAATGTGACCCTTTTACTCTCTCAAGTTAGGCAACCAAAACCTGAAGTACATCCTTCTGCCTTGCTATTGAAAATCAGGCCATTGGTTTTAAATAGTCCCTGTGCTTCATTTTTAGGGCTAGTTATAGATGTGCTAAATATAGGCCAGTGCAAAAGATTCTGGAAAGTCTCTGACAGTGACTTAATGGGAGGTTTGAATGCTTGCATCTAAAAATTACGCTGCTCAGTTAAGCTTCTCAGATAGGTGGATAGATAGATTGCTTCAGGCAGCCAAGTTTGAAAAGCTTGCCCTACTCTCTGCTTTTGGAAACACCAGCATAAAGATGACCCGTATAAGGTAGCTGAACGCGTCACCGCCTCAGAGTTGTATACTGCTCAATATGCAAACTGGTGGTGTGGTTGTTAGAAGGACTTAACACTGTTTCCTATACAAACATACTGCTTTAGTGTTTACTCGAGGCTGCTACTGTGTATTAGAGTGGTTGGTGTGGCAAGCAGGACCGCCCTCCTTCATTTGCTCCTTTGAGCTCTCCAAGAGTTTCCAATTGGACATGAGAGGAAAATTTTTCACAATGAGAACAGTCAGCCATTGGAATAATCTCCCCAGGGAAGTGGTTGACTCCGCCACACTGGACACTTTTAAGACTCAGCTGGACAGGGTGCTGGGCCATCTTGTCTAGCCTGTGCTCTTCCCTAGAAAGGTTGGACCAGATGATCCTTGAGGTCCCTTCCAACCTGGTATTCTATGATTTAATTTAAATACCTGATGCAATTGATCTGGTGGTATGAATGGGATAGACGTTTTCTTACACAGTGGTCAGGTGCCGTCCTTGATTTTTGCTGCTGGTGGGAATAATTGCATTCAAAGGAGCAAATGAAGGAGGGCGGTCCTGCTTGCCACACTAACCAGTTGCATATGGGGAAGCACTTGCAATAGCCTTTTATCCCTCCGTTGCTTGCCTTTAACTCGGAGATCATTGAGGAGTTTTGGCTTGTAAATCAACTGCTCTGGAGACCATTATTGCTACCTGATTCTCTTTCAGTTAGTGGCATAAAAGTCACTACCTGGCCACTTGTGTTACCTTACCAGAATCTTGTGTTGGTGTTTGTGTAACTGATACTCCTACAGAGTAGGTACAGATACCTACTGTAATGCACAGCGGCAGCCTCGAGTAATCAAACACTAAAGCAGTATGTTTGTATGGGAAACAGTGTTACATGGAAAGGAAAGCTGTGGACAATTGTGAACTCTTCTACAAGAAAGCAAGTAGGATTAATGACCAGACAACAGAGAGCTCTGTGATTGTCATAACTATAATTTTTATGATCATAACTAAAGTTACTGAAATTACAGTAAAATATACTAAACTCACTTTGGTGATGTTTTTTTCCTTTTTTTTTCCCCCTCCTTCCAGTTACAACAGTTACTTGCTATCTGCTCTGGGCCTACATGTTTGTCTTCTTAAAAAGCTTTTGTTTCAAGATGCATTTAAGAGACTTGGGCATAAAAATGTCATCCATGGTTCTACTTGTCTGAAAGAAAAAAAAATTACATAAAATGAGGATGTTGCTGCACCTGCGTGCCTTTTTGTTACTCAAAATTTTTTGCTGGGCTTGTTTTTATAATTAACTTGGTCTGAAAATCTGAGTTGTTTCTGAAATTATATTTTGGGGAGAGTCAGGAGAACTGATTAAAGCTTATCAGGTTTCTGTTGTAGCTTAATCTAAGTCAACTGATAATTATAAAGTGAGATAAAAATGAAAGCAGTGAGAATGAAACCTTATATTGAGCAGGGCAACTTGGGCAAAGCCCAATCCCGATCAAATACTGACAAGGGTTGCTCTACACCAAGGAAGGATTACAAAAATTGCCCAGAACTTCCAGCAAATCAACTTGTGTGAAAACCAAGATTAACACCCTGCAGTTTACTTCCAGGTAACCTGGCAGCCAACTAAACAGAAACCATTTGTGTGATCGCATTTTGGACACCTCTTCTGCCCGTTCTTTTAAAATCCCAGGCACAAGAAAGGAATAGGGAATGAATCACAGAATCATTTGGTTGGAAAAGACCTTTAAGATCATCGAGTCCAACCGTACCTGTCCGCTACTAAACCATGTCCCTAAAGCACCTCGTCTACCCGTCTTTTAAATACCTCCAGGGATGGTGACTCAACCACTTCCCTGGGCAGCCTGTTCCAATATTTGACAACCCTCTCCGTGAAGAAGTTTTTCCTAATATCTAATCTAAACGTCCCCTGTTGCAACTTGAGGCCATTGCCTCTCATCCTATCGCTTTCTGCTTGGGAGAAGAGACCAACACCCACCTCGCTACAACCTCCTTTCAGGTAGTTGTAGAGGGCAATAAGGTCTCCCCTCAGCCTCCTCTTCTCCAGGCTAAACAACTCCAGGTCCCTCAGCTGCTCCTCATAAGACTTGTTCTCTAGACCCTTCACCAGCTTCGTTGCCCTTCTCTGGACATGCTCCAGCAACTCAATGTCCTTGTACTGAGGGGCCCAAAACTGAACACAGTACTCGAGGTGCGGCCTCACCAGTGCCGAGTACAGGGGAAGGATGGCTTCCCTGGTCCTACTGGTCACACTATTTCTGATACAAGCCAGGATGCCATTGGCCTTCCTGGCTGCCTGGGCACACTGCTGGCTCATATTCAGTTGGCTGTCGACAAACACCCCCAGATCCCTCTCCACCAAGAAGCTTTCCAGCCACTCATCCCCATAAAATATGTATGAATGCTCATACGTATTTTCCTTCTGCTGGCTTGTTTGCCTTGCTTACCCCACAACATACAAAATCGTTTGTGGGGAAGTTGGTGGTGTCTTTGTGCAGGAAGACCCTTAGGAGAAGGGGAACTAAGAGGGATACTGTTCACCATTGCTAACATGGAGGATGCTTGTGCACCATGCAACCAGGCATTTCTTGCATCTGTAGGGACGAGGAAGAGTTATACTGCTGAACTGCTGAACTACTGAACTCCTTAGGGGACAACTTGTCTGCAGAGATAAATTACTGTTCTAAACAGTAGTAAGAATTAAAATCAGTAGACTTCCTTTTCATTGGCATAATGGGAACTCAGAGGGGCTTTCTCTGTCCTTTTTTTTTTTTTTAGTCACAAAGGGGCAAAAAGAAATGAAAAAAAAATCACAAAATAGGACACTGCATAAACACAGAAAATGAGCACATATATATTTTACCCCTTCCTCCCCCCCAGGGTGTCCCCTCCAGTGGCATGTGTCAAGGAATTTCCAAAGCTAGGCTTTAGAGTCTTCCTGAACTCTATTGTACATTAGTCTCTGCACCCATAAATTGACTCTAGGGTCATCCAGGGGATAATTTAACTTTAAATACAGGATTGCACTAATATGTCTGTTGGCCCTCACTCACCCATTTGAATTGGCAGAAGTCCAGCTGGAACAGAGGAGAGGAGCTGTTTAAGGGACCCGTTCTTCATGACGTCACATTATCATATCTCTTGTCTTGTACTTCCCGAAGAAAAGGCTAGAATGGGATCGGTGTAACAGAGCAGACCTCCTCCAGTGGTGGGGAAGTGGATACTGGCTGTATATTAGGATGTAGTGTATAGGGCAGATTATGGCTCAGACTCTGGCCCAAGGAGAATATAGATGCAAAAAAAATAGCAATTTTTATGAAGGCTGCTCAGTCACACATAACACTTATAGTCAAACTGTTGTGCCAGTTTATTTTTATGAGTCATTTACAGGAAACATATACTTATCTCCAGTTTAAAGATATGAAGGAGAAAGCAATTTGCTAACAACTGTTTCAGGTTATTTGCAGGGACAAGATAAGAAATAAAGAGTAATTGTATTTTGATCCATAAATAACTCCAACTTTCAGATGTTTCTTGTACCCTCTGAATCTGTAAAGGAATTGCATTATAGGCAGAAGAATGATTATTTTTTTGTAATCTGTCTGTAAGATGACTAGGACACCTACTTTTATCAGTTTTCACAGTGAGTAAAAAAAAAATTTTCAGGATGTTTGCTAGTTAAGTTATCTTGTGTGGCAGAGCCTAACTCTGCAAAGACTGTAGTTTGAATGTTTTAGGGTTTTAAAATATACACATTTTTGTCTATATATATATATTTGCTCATTCTTTTATTTAATCAAAGGGAAAAATTGTGTTAAAGAGGCCTGACTTTTTTTTTTTTTTAAATTCTAGATTCCAGTGGTTCAGGCATCTGTATAACAGGCTTGTCTGCGTTATACTGCAGAGAAACCTTCCTCTTTGACCTACTGGGTGTTTCTCTTCTGAGGGAGGAAAGGAATTCTTTCCATGTTAAAAGAGTTCAGTCTCCTCCTGTCACTGATTGCCTCTGTTGCTTAGTTGAGCCCAATTATATGTAATGGCTTTTCAAGGGTTTAGCTGTGAAGAAGGCATGTGTGCAAATGATATCAATAAAATAACAGGATTTGCATACACAGGAGCAGCACACATGCTACTGCNGTCTGCGTTATACTGCAGAGAAACCTTCCTCTTTGACCTACTGGGTGTTTCTCTTCTGAGGGAGGAAAGGAATTCTTTCCATGTTAAAAGAGTTCAGTCTCCTCCTGTCACTGATTGCCTCTGTTGCTTAGTTGAGCCCAATTATATGTAATGGCTTTTCAAGGGTTTAGCTGTGAAGAAGGCATGTGTGCAAATGATATCAATAAAATAACAGGATTTGCATACACAGGAGCAGCACACATGCTACTGCTTTGAAGATTTACCGTGTAAGGTACACTTAGTGTTCGGTAGGACATCTGTTGACACTGCCACTTTTATACTCCTCCTGCTTAGTTTTCCTGGCTGCCATAGGCATAGGCAAAAGAAAATAGCAGTACTAACTCTTCATGCAGGAGTAATAATAGCCCTTAACAGAAGAAGAGTAATTACCTTTGTCTGGTTTCTCCCTGCTCTAAAATCTAATAAAATAGAGACCAGTGGCTAGGTAGCTGATGCACACAGAAGTCCTGTTGCTTTTACTAAATCTGAGGCTAGTTACATAAAATGTCCTTTGCTCACAAGCTGAGCTCGCATCTTAATTCTGAAAAAAATCCATTACTGATGAGTAGATTTCCTGAGCACATTTGACAGCTTTCAAGCTAGCAGTATTTGGCAAGGCCTTTTAAAGTTAGAGATTTATAGCTGGAGAGATTACATAGCAGTGGGTTCAGACCCAATCCCTTTCCCCCAGCTCCTGCACTGGGTAACAATGACAGGAGCTGTCTGTATACCAGAAGGAACAGTTTAAGAGGGGTGGCTGCATTTGGCAAT
>VYZW01050833.1:55635-66844 GCA_013401315.1 Balaeniceps rex
CTATATATATATATTTGCTCATTCTTTTATTTAATCAAAGGGAAAAATTGTGTTAAAGAGGCCTGACTTTTTTTTTTTTTTAAATTCTAGATTCCAGTGGTTCAGGCATCTGTATAACAGGCTTGTCTGCGTTATACTGCAGAGAAACCTTCCTCTTTGACCTACTGGGTGTTTCTCTTCTGAGGGAGGAAAGGAATTCTTTCCATGTTAAAAGAGTTCAGTCTCCTCCTGTCACTGATTGCCTCTGTTGCTTAGTTGAGCCCAATTATATGTAATGGCTTTTCAAGGGTTTAGCTGTGAAGAAGGCATGTGTGCAAATGATATCAATAAAATAACAGGATTTGCATACACAGGAGCAGCACACATGCTACTGCTTTGAAGATTTACCGTGTAAGGTACACTTAGTGTTCGGTAGGACATCTGTTGACACTGCCACTTTTATACTCCTCCTGCTTAGTTTTCCTGGCTGCCATAGGCATAGGCAAAAGAAAATAGCAGTACTAACTCTTCATGCAGGAGTAATAATAGCCCTTAACAGAAGAAGAGTAATTACCTTTGTCTGGTTTCTCCCTGCTCTAAAATCTAATAAAATAGAGACCAGTGGCTAGGTAGCTGATGCACACAGAAGTCCTGTTGCTTTTACTAAATCTGAGGCTAGTTACATAAAATGTCCTTTGCTCACAAGCTGAGCTCGCATCTTAATTCTGAAAAAAATCCATTACTGATGAGTAGATTTCCTGAGCACATTTGACAGCTTTCAAGCTAGCAGTATTTGGCAAGGCCTTTTAAAGTTAGAGATTTATAGCTGGAGAGATTACATAGCAGTGGGTTCAGACCCAATCCCTTTCCCCCAGCTCCTGCACTGGGTAACAATGACAGGAGCTGTCTGTATACCAGAAGGAACAGTTTAAGAGGGGTGGCTGCATTTGGCAATAGAAGCCCCCGTTAGCAGCCGGAAGCATTGGTGCTGAAAAGCAATCGCTGGTGTCAAGAACTTTCCTAGCTAAGCACTGCAGCTGGTGGCAATAAATAGCATTCTAATAAAGGAGGATGTTCAACCCATGACATAAGCGAATACTGTTTCAACCAACAAAAAAAATTTATGGGGCTGCATATGTCTGAAATGGATTTTTCCCGATACATTTTAAAATAAAAATGCTAAGATTTCAATGGAGGGAAAGATCTGCATTTTAAATCAAAATGAAATCGAAAGATCAATGAAAAGTGTACTGCTTTTTTAAGTACGCAATGATACATAACATTTTAAGGATGTGCACTGTCACAAAGCACAATTACCTCCATTCCTAAAAATGAAAGATGCTGTTTTCTGACTGTGAATGTTCTCTATATTGCATCAAACCTAATAACTTCCCATGTCAGTGATAATCCCCCCCAACATTTAGACAGAACCATCATCATCTTCTCTCATAAGAATGCCAAAATGATCATGCAGAAAGTAGCAAATAACAATATACTCGGATTGCATAAACATAATGATTCCTGAAAAAAAATCAGCTCCAGCCTCAATGAAGAGCAAAAAAAAGCAGAGCGGATAATAAAGTCATTAGGCTCATTGGACCTGTTAACTTACTGAGTCCACTATGGTAAACAAGTTTTGACATAACCAGTGGTGTATTTGAACATATACTGCTGTTCTTTGTTATACGTTCTGTTTATGCCACATGTGATTTCTCTTACATAATTACTGTGAAACATAGCAATGTTACATACTGTATCATCTCCCACTGGGATGAGCAGTGTGGATGTGGTACCAGGAGAAACTGTCCTTTGAGTTTATTTCTGCTGGCTGGTTTGGGAGTTTTTTGGGTGCATGGAGGAGAGGGTAGTTTTGTTTTTAGCTGAGCATAGGCTGTCAAGTTAACTGAATGGATGGGTTGTTCTGAAAGGCATTTTATACAGGAGTTTGTTTTGAATCACAAGGGCTGTATGTGCAAGCACGTAAAATGAGCAACTGGTTAAGTGTTACTCAAGATCAAAATCCTTTGTACTGGAATGCGAAGCATAGTATACACATTTGAAATTCCTTAACGAAATATATCCTTTGTGTTATTCTTTTACATGTGTTTATTAATTCTCTAGTTTTGCTTTTGCAAGAAACAGGCCTGTATGTTTAAGAGATGGCTGATACCCATTTATCAGCTGTACTGTGCTGTACTCAAGCTGATTCCCACCCCTGCCCTTTCTCCCTACCCCTGTAGATGGTTTCTGCTGTCATCTAGGAGTTAAAGAGCCAGATTCTCAGCTGGTGCACATCAGCACTGCTATCCCGAAATAAATAGGCATAACTTCACTGGAGTCACTGAAACCTAAGTTCAGGCTCGTGGGTTTTGCCATCCTTGAGCGCAGTGCTTTAAGGCTTATGATGCACACTTCTGTGATACTTTGTTATAGTATAAACAAACACCATGCTTCTGATTCGAATTATAATCTCATTCACCCAGAAACCAATAGAGCTCTGCTTATTTATCCCAGCTGAGAGGATAGCCCAAAGGCTTTTCATGTTGTATGATGAAGTCATGGGCTGTGATTCCAACCGCCCCCTGCCTCCTCCCCCAAAAAACAAGGAGGCAATCCCACTACTGCTGGTGCAATTACTTAGATGTGAAACAGTTGTTCCGAGAATTTTGGATTCAAATCAGTGTCACGATGTTTATTCTGTAGTGAAGTGATGTGTCTGCTAAGGCTTTAGTCGGTTCAGAAAGAAAGCAAGAGTCTGAATTTAGGTATCAGTATGAAGAGTTGGGCAGCAATTTGGGAGTAATTAAAGGATGGAACACCTACCAAAAATGTTGAATTGAATGTTTCCTGTAAACTGTGTGTGCAGCCACAACACTCTTTGATTCTGAGTCACATTTAAACTCGGGATGGAATCCAGCTGCAAAGCCTGGATCTAGATCTGAATTTCCACAAGTTCAAGGTTGTTGTGATCAGCGGAGTTTATTTGGTTCCGTATCTAATTTAAATGCAGAACTTTTAAGGTAACTTCAATCAGATGTTCTTGGGATCCACTGGNTCCTGCACTGTGTAACAATGACAGGAGCTGTCTGTATACCAGAAGGAACAGTTTAAGAGGGGTGGCTGCATTTGGCAATGGAAGCCCCCGTTAGCAGCCGGAAGCATTGGTGCTGAAAAGCAATCGCTGGTGTCAAGAACTTTCCTAGCTAAGCACTGCAGCTGGTGGCAATAAATAGCATTCTAATAAAGGAGGATGTTCAACCCATGACATAAGCGAATACTGTTTCAACCACAAAAAAAAATTTATGGTGCTGCATATGTCTGAAATGGATTTTTCCCGATACATTTTAAAATAAAAATGCTAAGATTTCAATGGAGGGAAAGATCTGCATTTTAAATCAAAATGAAATCGAAAGATCAATGAAAAGTGTACTGCTTTTTTAAGTACGCAATGNGATAATCCCCCCCAACATTTAGACAGAACCATCATCATCTTCTCTCATAAGAATGCCAAAATGATCATGCAGAAAGTAGCAAATAACAATATACTCGGATTGCATAAACATAATGATTCCTGAAAAAAAATCAGCTCCAGCCTCAATGAAGAGCAAAAAAAAGCAGAGCGGATAATAAAGTCATTAGGCTCATTGGACCTGTTAACTTACTGAGTCCACTATGGTAAACAAGTTTTGACATAACCAGTGGTGTATTTGAACATATACTGCTGTTCTTTGTTATACGTTCTGTTTATGCCACATGTGATTTCTCTTACATAATTACTGTGAAACATAGCAATGTTACATACTGTATCATCTCCCACTGGGATGAGCAGTGTGGATGTGGTACCAGGAGAAACTGTCCTTTGAGTTTATTTCTGCTGGCTGGTTTGGGAGTTTTTTGGGTGCATGGAGGAGAGGGTAGTTTTGTTTTTAGCTGAGCATAGGCTGTCAAGTTAACTGAATGGATGGGTTGTTCTGAAAGGCATTTTATACAGGAGTTTGTTTTGAATCACAAGGGCTGTATGTGCAAGCACGTAAAATGAGCAACTGGTTAAGTGTTACTCAAGATCAAAATCCTTTGTACTGGAATGCGAAGCATAGTATACACATTTGAAATTCCTTAACGAAATATATCCTTTGTGTTATTCTTTTACATGTGTTTATTAATTCTCTAGTTTTGCTTTTGCAAGAAACAGGCCTGTATGTTTAAGAGATGGCTGATACCCATTTATCAGCTGTACTGTGCTGTACTCAAGCTGATTCCCACCCCTGCCCTTTCTCCCTACCCCTGTAGATGGTTTCTGCTGTCATCTAGGAGTTAAAGAGCCAGATTCTCAGCTGGTGCACATCAGCACTGCTATCCCGAAATAAATAGGCATAACTTCACTGGAGTCACTGAAACCTAAGTTCAGGCTCGTGGGTTTTGCCATCCTTGAGCGCAGTGCTTTAAGGCTTATGATGCACACTTCTGTGATACTTTGTTATAGTATAAACAAACACCATGCTTCTGATTCGAATTATAATCTCATTCACCCAGAAACCAATAGAGCTCTGCTTATTTATCCCAGCTGAGAGGATAGCCCAAAGGCTTTTCATGTTGTATGATGAAGTCATGGGCTGTGATTCCAACCGCCCCCTGCCTCCTCCCCCAAAAAACAAGGAGGCAATCCCACTACTGCTGGTGCAATTACTTAGATGTGAAACAGTTGTTCCGAGAATTTTGGATTCAAATCAGTGTCACGATGTTTATTCTGTAGTGAAGTGATGTGTCTGCTAAGGCTTTAGTCGGTTCAGAAAGAAAGCAAGAGTCTGAATTTAGGTATCAGTATGAAGAGTTGGGCAGCAATTTGGGAGTAATTAAAGGATGGAACACCTACCAAAAATGTTGAATTGAATGTTTCCTGTAAACTGTGTGTGCAGCCACAACACTCTTTGATTCTGAGTCACATTTAAACTCGGGATGGAATCCAGCTGCAAAGCCTGGATCTAGATCTGAATTTCCACAAGTTCAAGGTTGTTGTGATCAGCGGAGTTTATTTGGTTCCGTATCTAATTTAAATGCAGAACTTTTAAGGTAACTTCAATCAGATGTTCTTGGGATCCACTGGAATAATAGCACAATAAAAGTTGAAATTAAACATATCTGGTATTGTGTACGGATTTTATTAGTATTCCAGTTTAAGGTTAAAATAGTGCTCTCATGCAGTCAGCCTACGTTAATAAATTAAAGCAGGGGAGTTTGCAAATGATTTAAAATCACGGCTTACACATTTTTCCAAAGCAAAAGAAGAGAAGCACAGAAAGTTCATCTGAATTCTCAAGGCAGTGCATGTGGTGAACATTAGTTTTCGCTTTCTTCATTTTTTTTTTTTTTTAAGGTTGGCTAATGCTTTCTTTTTCTTCACAGATACTGTACTGGTAACTGAAGATATCTTCCACATGTGTACAACATCAGGGATAGCAACATCAATGAAACAAGGACCTTCTTTAGGCGTGGTGCATAGTAGCAAGGAAACATAACTGTGTATGCATTCAGACCTCCACAGTGGTATGTTCTTCCGAAACTGCAAATCACTTCAAATGAAGGAACATGGCCTGGCAGGAATTGGGAACTGGAGGAAGAAAAGAATGCAGTATTTACTTAAAATCAAAACAAAACCCGAAACAAAGAACCCAGTTCTTGCTTCTAAGTTTAACCTGTAATATTTCATTCAATATTCTGTCTTGATCAAAATCAGCTATAGGAATGGGATAACTACCAGTTGTCACAATTTTTGTCAACAAGAAACGAACATAATCAATGATCCCCTTATTCTCCTTTGTTACCCATTTTCTTCAGTTCAGCCAGGTTAGTGGTTACCTAGGGAATGTCAGCAATGATAATTCTGATAGAAACTCTGTCTCATGTTCTTGGCTGGTGAGAAGGCGTTTGATAAGAAACTGCCAGGTAAAGGAGAGAAAGCTGAGAGGTAAACAAAGGTCCAAAGGCTGCCTAGAGGACCGAGGTTAGCGAGTGCTGTGTTCCTCTTGGCACAGCTGGACACCCTGGCCAACTCTGTGGGCTAGCCTCGCATTGCTCTGGCTGCAGAGCTTGCAGGTTATGGATGGGAGGCTATCTCCTGCCTGGAGAAGATCTTCAGTGCCTTGGGAAAGCATCTTTACTCAGGACAGAGAAGTGGGGAAACAGAACAATTTCTAGAGCGATGAGAGCCCACCTGTGAAAGTAATTCAGGACCCTCTTAATACTTTCAAAGTGAGCAGGATGGCTACACCTTTTGTGTGCTCTGGTTTTTAGGCAGCACGTCAGCTGGGGGTGGCTGGTTGCTGAAGGAGGCTTGCAAGGCTCAGCTGTCTATACCAGCTAATTGCAGTTTACCTGGTATAATGTTCTCAGTGAGCTGGCTGTGCTGTTCTGGCTTTTATTAAAGGGAATTCCTCCATTTGGTTATTTTCAGAAGTTTGAAATACAGAAGTCAGACTAGACGTGATCTCTGACCAAGCGAGGGTGTCTCCAGGCAGTTTAAGAACATACTGTTGAGGAGCTGATTTACCCTGAGCTCGTGTTTGTCCCACTAGAGCTGAAGCACCTCGTACATAGGACTGCACAATTCCAAACTGATACTCACCTGTGATGCATCACCTCCTTGATCATCAATGTTTAAGACTTGAAGCCCATTTCTTTTTCCTCTTTGCTCCCTTCTTCTGACTTAAAAAATTGCAGAGGATGACTTATTGCTTTGCAACATAAAGCCTGTCACTTGTAGCACTTGGCTTTTCTGATTTCCCCCCATACTGGTGATTTGGTACTGTAGTTGCACTGGTTTCTGTGGTGTTAGACCTGCTTACAGTTGTGTAACAGAACAAACAGGATCCACAGATTTTTAGAGCCTTTAAATGATCACATAATACCCACAGATGCAGCAATGACTTGAGTGGTCTCCTCTCCACTTTTCTTGCTCGAGTTAAAAAATGCCAGCATAAAGAGCCCAAAAATCAAAAAAGAAAAAGCCACATGAAGCACTCTTGTACGCTTGTTTTGGTTTAGTGCTCTTTCTTCAAGTTATCTCAAAGAAAGGCATTCATTGGGGTCTCTTAAATGTGTATATCAGGTGCTTATGTCTTTTTTTGGTCTCCCTCACAGTAATTTTCTATTTATTGTTTGCATTTTAGTAGCATGGAATAGGGACCTCAAGCTTTTTGGATAGGAGGCTGTATCTTTAAGAACCCAAATTTCAGAGGGCTTGCCAAATCCTGCATCAAATATGAAACTCGCAGAAAGAGCATTAAAAAATATTTAAACTAAGCAATTAATTTCTTACCATCTGGAAAAACCACAAACAGTGACAAAAGCAACTCAAAAATTCTTATGCCATTAATAGGCTGACTGCTTCAATACAGAATATTATGCTGCTTGTAGCAACAGATTAATGTATAACCAGTCATGACTGGCCTTTCAAATATATCAGAATAAAAAATCCTATACATAATGGGGAATCGCTATATTATGATTGAAGTCCAAGATTTATGATGTTGTAAACTATTGGTTATGTTGTTTTGACAATGGAAGAATTAACGAACGAGACAGATTTGCCTGCAGTGATGAACTATATCATAAAGAAACATTAATAAAGATAAAACATTTGGAAATTCTTTATGAAAAATAACATTTTTGCTCTTTTGACAAGGAACAAAAGAAGCCAGAAATGTGACAGATTTCATCACGAGAGCTGTTCACAGATTAAAAGTAGATCTGATTTTTGTTTTGCTGTGCTAGACTTCATTCCTCAAACCACAGAAGAGTGAGGCGAGTGTTTTCAAGCTTACACGGTTTTTTTTGGTTTTTTTTGGTTTTTTTTGCTGATGCGGTGAATGTTGTCTTCCTGCTAATCCTGCTATATCATACAAGAATTGTTTGTGTCTGGGTGAGTTCTTCTGTTCAGCCTTCTGGTGTACTCAGAAAATCATAGAATCATAGAATCATTTGGTTGGAAAAGACCTTTAAGATCATTGAGTCCAACCATACCTATCGTCCACTACTAAACCATGTCCCGCCTCATCTACCCATCTTTTAAATACCTCCAGGGATGGTGACTTCCCTGGGCAGCTTGTTCCTTGACAACCCTTTCTGTGAAGAAGTTTTTCCTAATATCCAATCTAAACCTCCTGTGGCGCAACTTGAGGCCACACATAGGGTCCACTGCGATCTTAATGTCTGCCCATTAAACCAGCAAGGCCTAGTCGTGTAACAAGCTATGGTGATAAATCAGGGGCGTTCAGCACCATATAGAATTTGCAGCTGACTGCATCTCAGTGTATGGCAGCTAGAAAGGTTAAAGACTGCAAACAAATGCACAGAACANGTCCACTACTAAACCATGTCCCGCCTCATCTACCCATCTTTTAAATACCTCCAGGGATGGTGACTTCCCTGGGCAGCTTGTTCCTTGACAACCCTTTCTGTGAAGAAGTTTTTCCTAATATCCAATCTAAACCTCCTGTGGCGCAACTTGAGGCCACACATAGGGTCCACTGCGATCTTAATGTCTGCCCATTAAACCAGCAAGGCCTAGTCGTGTAACAAGCTATGGTGATAAATCAGGGGCGTTCAGCACCATATAGAATTTGCAGCTGACTGCATCTCAGTGTATGGCAGCTAGAAAGGTTAAAGACTGCAAACAAATGCACAGAACAGTAGGGGCTGAGACTCAAGATCCTTTGAATACTGAAGGAAATGGGCTGCTCTATAAAAGGGTACTTCTGGCCCCAATGGCTGTCATGGAGAGCTACTCGATGCAAAACTTAGAATCCCCCATTTTTGAGTACCTAAATGCCTTCACTAGCTTAATTTTCGGAGTGCCTGGCACTTTCTGGATGAACTTTCTTTATGAACTCGGGCTACTCCAAATCACTAGATCATTTACCTCACAGTTTGAACACAAAAATATCTGGCATGGAATGATAAAGAAATATCGGGTTTAAAAGTTAACATCCCAGAAGGGGGCGGAACTTGGAAATGTATAATTGTATATATTGGGCATCAACTAAAAAGGCATGGCCAGAAGATTTGAAGTAAACATGAACATCTTTAGCTGGTGAAAATTCGATACTGGCATCAAGGACATTTTTAATCTATCTTTCTCTCATCCTTTTTTTGATGCTACTTTTGTGCTAAGCTTCTCCAGAGTAAGGTTCATAAACCAGTTTAGCTGGGCTGTGACATTGAAGAATCCTATAGAAAATGGATGTCCTGTTGGGAGTCAGGGAAAGCTAGATGATTAGATCCCTTAAACTCTCTATTGACTCTTTCCTCTTAATTTTTGTAATATAAAAAATATACACTGGTTACAGAAACATCTGTTTCATCAGAAACGTTAGGTAGCTGAGCATGTGAAGAAAGGCTCCTCTATGTTGCTAGTGAGATGAAAAGTCAATCTATTTGTCTTCTCTTTTGTTAGCTTTTATCTTGGGTCTCTGCTATTCTAATCTTAAAGGTCAGATCCAAAAGGAATTAATTTAGACGCCTAAACTCGGAACACCATTCTAGCAGATCCTGGTTCCAGCAGCTCATTTCCCAGGTGTCCAGAGCAAACAAGACCTCAGCTTTTGACCCCAGAATTCCCTACAAGACTGAAGTTCTGCTGCTCGCTGTGCCCTGGAGCACCTTGGTTCAGGCTTTTTTCCTGGCTAGGATCCAGAAGTTAGGGAAACTTCTCTGTGGGGTTTCAACTATATGTTAATCTAAAAGCAAACCTACATATGGTGAGTCAATCAATCTCTACTTAAAGTGCAGTGATAGCAACTTTTTTCTTTATAGAACACATATGGGAGGAGAGTGAGTTGCTGTCCCCCCTCTTATACAATTGCATTTTGGTAAGTGCATTAATATGTATTTGGTTTTCTCCTTCGTATGAAGGATACATTTAGATTGACTGAAGACATATATGAAATAGTACTGTGATGCTCATTCTTGTTCCCACTTTCTGGCCCATGAAGCTTGAGTTCTTTCTGCATCAGAATGACTGTGACAGATGAGAGTGAGGACTGTTAATTGTACTCATAGGTTTGGACTCCCACTTGTGTCTTTCTGATCCCAAGAAGGTGCTGTAACCACCTGCCTTTCCACGCAAGTGTATTGAGAGAGGGCTCTGTCTTCTGTACTTTGGAAGAATTCTCTACATCTGTTTATTGGGAAAGCATTTGTAGGCACTTACATTTAAGGCTTTGGATTGTAAGTAGGTGGAGACACTGCTATGTCCTTAACGAAGATGCCAGCTTCAGGGGAAAAAAAAGAATTTGCATATAGGTCTCCCCAGTTTCTTCCTGCTGAAGTAGGTGTGTTGACCTTCAGGTGGCTGTTCAGTCGGGAGGTGGTTTCAAATGCACCTTCTGAGGTGAATAGCTCCTTCAGTGAACGACATGGCGAGCTGAGACCCCTAAATAAGGATTTCAAATTTCTTTCCTCGGAACAGTTAAGCTGCACAACACATGGTTGCAGCACCTGCTTGGTGCTTGTGTGAGCTCAATAGCATTTCATACTATGGACTTATTAGCTTTGCAGAGTTGGTAAAACCTGCTTTGTGTTCCAGTATGCATCACTGACTAAAGCTCTTTCTGTTGGGGACCACTCCAAATGCTCTGCTAACAGTAAACACCCCACTGGGATTCTGCCTTACTATCTACCACATCTCCTGCTAAATAGCAGTCTGTATAAAAGAAAAAGTCAGCTTTATACCTGAACAAATCAGATATACAGCTGAGTTGCTTCTCCTTGACTGAGAGCATCCATGTAACTATGTCTATGCTCTTAGATAAAAATAAATAAAAAATACATCTGCATTTCATTTCAAATTGAAGTCTTTTATAAAGCTGGACAGGGATTTTCAAGAGCATTTGGCAATTGGCTTAACTTAGATTCCTGTGAAATAACTGGTAAGTGATGTCTAGAGGCAGTGAGTTAAGCTATTGCTAACTGCACTAGAAAAATCCCACTCATGATTTCTCAATTCATTTCTTGGAAGATATGACAAGAAGGTACCTCTTGTAGGTTGTAGTATATGGAGTGTCACATAGTGTTTAGAAACTGTAGTCCGTGTCTTTCTAAATTAAGTGGTTAATATCCACCCCTGAACATCAGTGGCAGGGCTAAATTACTTCCAAGAGCCACGTATAAGGCTTTTTAGAGCTGAGATAAGCCTAAAACATTTAAGTTGCTAACTTCTGCTGCTAACAGTACT
>VYZW01050834.1:0-39269 GCA_013401315.1 Balaeniceps rex
TTTCCCTCAGAGCTCAATCCTTTATCTAGCTTGAATCAAAATTCTGCAAAACAGCAGTACCCGTTTCAAAGAATGGTTCTTAACCTTACAGATGTACTTGCATGATGATTTATTATCTTTCTAACTCTATTATGAGCTCTTGCTCAGAATGAGAGTAATGAGAAAATGTCCTCCTTGTCACCCTGCATGCAAGGCCGTTGCTTCAGGAGGTCACACTTCTTCCTACTGACATTGAGCAACCAAATATTATCCAGAAACCGCCTTATTCTATTAGTGCCCTGGGGATTCCCATGACTTGGATCAAATCCCTTACCAAAGCACCCTGATTAGGAATGTTAATATTATAACAGAACAAAACAATTTACTGTGAAAGAAAGCACACAAAGTAAGCTGCACTTCTCTTCTTGTCTGCAGTGGCAGAGGATTAGTACTAAGCACAATTTCTTCAGCCCAACCACCTGAGCACTGCTTCTTTTGTGCAGGTCAGTAACCAGTCCAACCGCTCTGCCACTTCCAAGCCATGGATGTCTGTAGAGAAGTGCTACAGGAAACCCAGAAGATCTGGGGTTGCCCAGGTCCTTCCAAAAACGGCTGCCAGCCCTTCAGTAACACCAGATTTTCTTCTACTGTAAGGTGGCACTCCTCAGCATAGGCTGTTCTACCATCTGATGCCTCTGAAGTCTACTGCACCTGTAAAAACCACATGGCTTGGAGCCAGCTAAGAAACAAATTTTCTCACTCATCTGGCCAGTGACATTTTTGTGAGATTTCTATACCTTGAAGTCCTTCAGTATCTTCTGATTACATTGACAATCACTCATGTTTTGCCTCTGGGAAAAAGAAATGGTTCCATGCAGTTTCCATGACAGTTTCTGCTCATTGCTTGCAGCTCTTGATCATTGTTTTATGCACTGTGCTCTCCTTCTTCACCAGGAGCCATTCACTAAATGACTTTTCACTCAGGCTTTAGAGGCCATTTCTTGAGCAGACTGTTACAGGAATTGCCCAATCAACCAGCTGCCTTCCTGTACATCCCGTCTTCTGCTTGCAGTAACGATGGCAAGCTAGGCAATTATTAAAGTTACAGCCTTTCCATATTGAGAATCGTCTATAAATTAAGATTAAAAAGGACTAATATTTAAACACACTCCTTATATACAGTACTTTCTAAATGCTGCTTGTTGCTTCAGTTCTTGAATGTGCTAGATCAGAAATCCTAGGCTTACCTGATGTACCTGTTTGGGGTTTTTTTGTGCAGAATTCACCAGCCATAACTGTTGTGAAGGGCAGGGCAGCATTCTGAGGTAGGACTGAACTTTCTTCTTGCTCCCCTTATATCCAAAACAACAACAATGAAACCACTGCTAAAATGGAGTACTTCTCCGTGGAGGTGCTTCATAGAATGATTCTTATATAACTTACAAGGTTAAAATCAGATTTTGGGACCTGCATGTTATCAAGCTGCTGTAAGTTAATGATCACATCACAGAAAAAATCTTGGGTGTTAGCCAGTGCAAATATATTGGAAACAATTTTTGCCTACAGCACATCTAAATTCAGTCCTGAGCTTCAGCTGATCAATATGGATTATATTAATTCACAAGAGAATAAAATAGCTCATGGTGCAGTTTACAAGATGCCTGTGTTACAGGACAGCTGTTGAATCTGGAAGTTCCTCACCCCATGCACTAGAGTACTGGAGTCTGCTACGTGCAGTCTTCTTTCTGTGATAAATCCTACTTTTGTTCTTTTCTCCTTTTTTCTCATGGAAAATTGGAGTGATTTTTTCTGGGAGAACTTTCTGTACAACCCAACTATATGAAAACGATACATGTGGGACCAGATTCTGTATCCTGAGTCATGCTGAGTGTGGTACTCTGAAAAGGTCTAAAGGCGTAGAGGAGCCTACTGAATTAATATAACACTATGCGGTGAAAAGAGGGGAGCGTAGCTCTTATTTACTTTTTTTGTGTGAATAGAAATCAGTAAGATTTCTGTAAAATCTTGCAAGTCCAGGGAGTTAATTTTTTCCAAGTTCAAAAGTTTCTGTGCATTTTAAATACACTTGCCTTCTGTATTAATGACTACAGTTACTGAAAATAAATGTACTACCCCATTTTTTAAAGACCTATTCCACCCACAAGGGCTATTCACATTATGTAACTTCATTCCAGATTTGTATTATTAATGAAGGATAAAGACCTAATCTAAATGCTCTTACATGTATCTTGGAGAAGGCTCTCTCTTCAGTGTTTATGCAAAGACACAGGGCTCCTAAGTTGGACACCCAACTTAGGTGTTTGTATCTATTGCCCAGAGTGCCTACATTAGCATCATTAAACTATGAAGAGCTATCACTTTAACTATGGAAATACAATTTTCTAAACATCAAGCTTTTTTAAGCAATGGTTTAAATGACAGGGATTGTGGAAACTTCTGTTTTGCAAATCCTGGGCTCCAGCTACTATTTTCCAGTTGTTTATGTCTCATGCATTAGCTCTAGTTTCTCTTTTCCCAGCCCCAGTCCCTGCTCTCATCATGATAATGCAGAATTCATTTCAGAATCTTGGCTATGCCAACATGGTAAACCAAGTATATTTATTGGAGAAGTGATGTAAAATACAAAAACGTTGGTATGGATTAAGGTTGTTGAACTTCTGTCCCTTAAAAACAACCTGATCTCGCAGAGATGGTTTAAGAATGTGGTGTGGTTGCTGACTGCAGAATTAAGTAAATGTCTTGCATTGCTAGTTTTCTATAGAGTAAATTCTAAGTGGTATGTTTACTACAGCTCCTGTATTTATTAGGATTTCATATACAGCTTAAAGTTGTCTAGAATGCACCCTCATTAGGGTGTGAGGTGTGATTCTGGTGTCCTAAACATAGCTTAAACTCTTACTAAATATTGCCATTCACAGGCAAGCGTATGTTTATCAGAAGTGTAAGTACACTTTATTCATTAGGCATCTGCTGAGGTGAAAAGAGGTATTGCTATTTACCAGGAATGGGATTGGTCCTGTGAAAATTATCTATCATACACAAGTGTAAATTGAGCTATTGTAATGTAGCGTGAATTGACCCATCTCTGAGCTTACTGGTTCTTGGCTGGCTTCCTACCATTTATTGGCTGATTGTTGGGATGGCTAAAAGTAAAGAAATCATAGGCACAGAATTTCATTGAAACTCAGGCCAGCCAAACCCGAAAACTAGAAATTATGTTTGAAGCTAGCAGAAAATATTCTTAAGCTTGAATGTGTAAGTAATATCAGCCTAGTCTTCTACAATACATTGAAATGTCACTATTTTACATGTGATCACTAGTAAAAAATACAGGCGTTGATGTAAATCTCTCAAATTACATGACCTGAACACTGTAGTACATTGGAAATAATCTAAATATATGTATTTTTTAACTATTATGCAAAACAGTTTATGAATTTAAAAGATGCTGTTTCATGACCAGTCTTCCATGCCCCACTGCTTCATCTGCTCCATTTGTCCCACACCCAAGGGCATGGGAGAGGGCCCTGTGTTGCTGCTGTGACGGAAAGAGAAGGGAAATTTGTGGCTGGTGAAATGGGTCTTGGGAGAATTGACTTTCATATGATTTCTACAATGATGAGTCACGCTACCTCCATGACTCACATCCTCAGGACTATGCCCTGCAAACAGTAATATACACACACCAATATGCACACCATGTAATTCTTTTGAGTAAAGCTACTAGTGTGCAAGTCGTTACAAAAGCAGACCTATGTAATAAAGAACTGTTTATTAATGTACATTTTATCTTTTCCAAACATTTCCCTTCAGTTAAGACAGCAAAGCTATGTTCCTGTTTATTCTGTCCTTTAAAACTTCGCTGAGGACAAAATTGTGAAATTAAAATTTTTCTTGAGCAAGGAAGAAAATGGCTGCAGAATGTGATTCCTATTTCAGGAGGAGGAAAATAGGCATAGACCAATAGGTTTTGAAAGGTGCTTTTCTTAATCCCAGTCAGTAAAGCTTGAATCTTCAATATATTTAGGTAATATGGATTTAGGTCAGTGTAACTCCCGAGAGTTTCCACAAGAGAACAGTTTTCTATCTATGTAGACTTGGCTAATGTAACTTGTTTGTAGAATAACAAGAAACTTCATCTGAAACCACAGAATCCTGAGACAAAGAAAGACATCGAGAGCTTTCACAGTGTGGGAGGAGGATGACACAATTTCTGATTGCCTGAAGCAAGATGGGAATGTAGCAAAGACCTCAAAATGACTAATTTGGACACAATTCATGCTTAGATTTCAGTCTGCATTTTCATGTCATTTCTCTTTCGCATGGCCCCACCAGGCACCATAACTTTTTTTATGCTTTACAGAAGAATGTTATTTTTTTCCCCTCTTCAGAATCACCATCTAGGAAATAATATCAAATATTATTGATAAGTAATCAGCTAAAAATTCACCATTTTCATAATTTAATCGTAGAAGAGTCTTAATGGATGAATAAACATCATAATGGCAAAACAATGATCTACTTGGGGCTGTGTTCACATCCACTTTTGTGCATTGTTTCTTCTAACATTACCAGCCTAAGGGCTAACAAGACTTACCTTCCTATCCCATTTTTTGTTGTCATTTAAAAAAATTATTAGTGAAGTCTAGGTGATCACTGGTGGATTTAAGTCATATGATAGCTAGTTGTGATTGAGACCGCTGCTTTATTACTGTAATTTTTCAGAATTAGTTGCAGATTCTGTTAAAGGCAAAAGTTTATACATATAGCGTTATAATGTTTCTAAATTGATTCCCAGGAAAGAGATTTGTTAAAGAGAGCATCATCAAAACTCGCAAATGATTCATGTTTAAGGAGTCACAACACATTGGCCATGAATGGCGGGAGACTGTTCATGCTGTTAATAGAAATATTCTCTTCATATAAACAATGGCCCAGAGGTGCTAGACATTGAAAAATATTGATTCTGTTAGATTTAAGCCCTCTTAGAGCTGGCATTTGCCATTATGTTCTCTGTCCATGGTATAGTTAAAAATTATTAATTTTTTTTCTTCTTGAACTTTTTTAGCTAAAATAGGTACTGTCCACTCTATGACAGTTCATACACAGAATCCCTTAAACATCTCTCTTCTAGAGGCTCTTCGTTTAAACAGGAAGAAAAAGTATACACACAAAATACATATATGTGCGTGTCTTCAGGTATATATATACACATATATATGAATGAATTCACTGGCAGCAATCAAACTGCATCGTCACAAACTGAGATACACATTGCTTCATTGCTGAGCTACTCAGTTTTCTGAATGTGTGGTCAGAGTAAGGATGTGAAACAAGGAATTGCTTTCAAAGGTGTTCCTTTTAGATGTTCCCAAATAGTGCCTTTCTGGGATATGCTTCAGAATGAAAAGCATCTTTTGATCCTTTGCTGTGTTCGGATAGGCAGACAACAGCAGGGTTGATTTCTTTAAATTTCTTTCTTTTTTGCACTGAACTGGAAGCTCAGTGATAGCTCTTTCTGCCAAGTGTGGAGATGTTTGCCTGAACTTTGTGTATGAGCATGTGTCCTGGTTTCAGCTGGGTTAGAGTTACTTTTCTTCTTAGTAGCTGGCATAGTGCTGTGTTTTGGATTTAGTAGGAGAAGAATGCTGATAACACACTGATGTTTTAGTTGTTGCTAAGTAGTGCTTAGGCTAGTCAAGGACTTTCTTTTTCAGCTTCCCATGCTCTGCCAGGTGCACAAGAAGCTGGGAGGGGGCACAGCCCAGGATAGTTGATCCAAATTGACCAAAGGGCTATTCCATACCATATGACATCATGCTCAGTATATAAACCGAGGGGAGTTAGCCCGGGGGCAGCGATCACTGCTCGGGGACAGGCTGGGTGTTGGTCGGCAGGTGGTGAGCGGTTGCATCACTTGTTTTCTTTTCCCTGGGTTTTGTTTGTCTCTCTCATTCTCCTTTTCATTACAATTATTATTATTATTATCATTATTATTACTATTACTATTATTATTATTATTATTTTATTTCAATTATTAAACTGTTCTTATCTCAACCCGTGGGTTTTCTTACTCTTGCCCTTCCGATTCTCTCCCCCATCCCACCGGGGAGGGGGAGGGTGAGCGAGCGGCTGCGTGGTGCTTAGTTGCCGACTGGGGCTAAACCAAGACAGCATGCAACACAGACACTTACTACCTTGTTCATCCTCAGAAGAGACTACATGTTGAAGCATATCGGGGTTATGTTTTAACAAGATTTGTCTCCTGGCTGAATGAACTACACAAACACAAGCTTGTGCCCAAGCTTGGGTATAAGGCAAGAAAGATCTGTGGGAAGAGAGAAGCTGAGGTCTCTTAGTAATGTGCACCCTGACTACAAAATAGATGAACTGGTCATGGGTACTACTGTGCCCACAGTACAAATAGCCAAAGAATGTCTTCGAAAAGCACATTTAGCATCAAGAAGACAAGCTGGCCTCAGATCCTGAAAATGGCAGTGGCAGTAGGGGCAAGGACCTTGAGTATGAGAGGCAAGGAGCCTCTGTTTGGGACTGCTGGCATCCATAACCTATACTGCTTGCTAACGTAGGTGTCTATTGTGTTTGGGAGAACATGTATATTATTCACAGAGAACTAGTGAAGCTGCATTCCCTTCCTACCTGTCAGCCTCGGACCCAGGTTACCCAGGCACCCAATCTGACGAAAGGTGCCACTTACATGTTATTTAATGAATGTTTTTCTCCATATGCATTCCTTCACAGGAGGACAGGGCCCATGTGGCACAGCTCTGAGATTCTTCCAGGACCTTCATGGACATGTAGGGGGAGACATGAGGAACATCACCTAGGTACAACCTGTGAACAAAGAACAATTAAGGAATGGCCCCAGATGTCTTAAATACTGCTTTGCCTGTGCCAGGCTTGCCACACCTCTCTCAGGTGTGGGGGTTCTTGAAGTTTGTGTAAAGGCAGTGAAGGACACCAGCTCCTGGCTTTGGTAACACCTCTCCACATATGAAAGTCATGTGCTCACTGGGTGGTCATCCAATTCCCAAAGGCAAAGTGTTCCCACCGGCCTGTCTCCTGGACACAGCAGCCACTGAGGCCAGGGCTCACAAAAGTCATCCTGTCCCTTCACCTGGAAAAAGAAGTGCCAGAAGATGGGCAGGAATTTATTCAAGGTGTCCACCTGGGCATTGCCTTTGCAGCTGCAGGATTAGATCTATTCCTCCATCACAACACCTTGCAGCGTGTGTTGTCCAAAGGGGCGAGGAGGAGGGAGGCATTTGGGTAACAAATGCCAATAGTTCTGCATGGACAGAAAAAGGGCTTCTGCACCTGTGCTCTGGTATGTGCGGTGGTACCGCGGACACGGATGAAAGGGTTGTGTGGTGATTACTGGAGGTTTGTGGGACAGCTTCACTTCAGAAAGAGTTGAAACCACATGTGCGACAGGAGCACCAAGGTGCGTGGCCAAATAATACCTGATCTTGCAGTAAGGTCCCCAAACCAAGTACTTCTGAAATGAAAGGTGCATCACCACCAAGTTACCTCAAACTACTGATCTGCCCCTCTTGTACCAAACTCGCTAATCCCAGATGCAGCCCGGGTTCGGGATGCTCGTCCAGACCGGGGAAAGCCTGTCCGGCCCCTTACCGGGGACCGGGTGGGATGGCGGGGGGCGCGCATTTTGGCGGGCAGGGCTGCACAGGAGGTGCAGGAGGGGAGCAGCAAAGCGGCAGGCTCGGCTCCGGCCTGGCGCTGGTCAGCGGCCAGGCTAGGGCCGTGCCAGGACGCGGGGCTGGGCAGGGGGCAGCCCCCCGCCGCCACGGGGAGGCGGGCCGGGGCGGTGCTGCCGGCGGGGCGGGNGGCGGCGGGCAGGTGCAGCCGTCGGGGCGGCCTCGGCCCCCGCTCCGCAGCCGGTCTGCCCCCGCGGGAGCCCGGGCATGGGGACGGTGGGCGTCAGAAAGCCGTGGGTCTGAGATAGGGAAATTTGCGCCTCCTTTGTAACTTTCAGGGGAGCTGAACGTGGACCGTGTCTCTGGTGAGGTTTTTGCAGTGTGATCGCAGTGCGTGCGGGCAGGTTGCGCTGGCTTAAAATCCTGGCTCAGTTTATTGGCACGAGATGAAATCATTTCTATCACGTTATAGCCTTCCATGCCGTGCAGAAATCTGCTTTACTCTCGCACCATGGGCAGAACGAGTTACTGACTTTGTGTACGTGTGCTTTAACTTCTTTGATAGTTTGTGGCATGGGAGTTATACATTATATAAGTAGAGTAGAAGGGTTCGTAATAGCTGCAATTATATTTGTTTCCATACCTGGAAAGAAAAATCTGCTCTGTGGGCCACTTCTGATTACCACTATTCAGTTGTGTAAATGCTTAGATGTACATGGCACTTACTGTGCTGAAAGGATCTGGTCTCCGATTCAAGGATTTCACAGGCTGGAAAACCAGTCCACTGGTTGATTCTGAGAATCTTCCAGCTTTCAGGCACCTAAGAAAGCCTTCTGGGTTTATTAGATTTACTTAGTAAACTTACTTGGAAGTTTTCCCCAAACCTTATTGATTGTGGGAGGGCTTATGACATGTCTCTCAAATATTTGTTCCAATCCATAATACTGAACTAAAGAATGGGCACAAAATATTGATTTGAAGAACTGTGAAAACTGTGCTAAGTATTTTCCTTAGGAAATTTAGTTTTCAGCATGAAGACTCTGATAGGATACAGCATGTTAAAGATACGTGCAAAATGTGATGTGTAAGTACAAGGTCAGGTGAACTGGCAAAGCGGAGGATCTGCAAAAGAAGGATTGAGGAGTTAACAGCTGATCAGAAACTGAACAGCAGTCAATAAGAAACCCACACGTTGTTTTTATATGTGTGTGTAGATATTTAAATAAAAAATCAAGACAAAGATCATTCTGGGATGCATAACAGGAGTGTTGCAGATGTGTGATGGCATCTCATGATAGCTGTGACTTCGGGGTCTGTGTCTGGTATCAGTACCGTATGGGATTTTGGACACCACAGTTCCACCAGTTAGGCAGAAGATGAGAAGCAAAGGTGATCAGAGATCTAGAAAACATAATCTATGAGAAAATAGTGGAAGAACTGGAATTTTACAGTCTAGGGAAGCAAAGACTGATGAGAGATGTGATAACAATCTTCAAATGTGTAATTGGTTGCTGCAGAGTGGCAGGAAATAAACTGTTCTCCACATCCACTGGAGATGTAACAAGAACCAGCATGCTGAACTGCAGCAGAAGAGATTAGGTTAAATGCTAGGGAAAGTGCTGTCTAATTGTACAGGTAATTGAGCATTGGATTGTCCAGGTAGGGTGTGGAATCTTCTTCACTGGAGCTTTTTAAGGTCAGATCTAACAAACATTTACCAGAAATGCTTAAGGCAAGGGTGACCATGCCTTCCGGTTGGGAGAGACACTGCATGAGCTCTCCAGGTCCATTACAGGCTCACAGGGTGGCAGAAGCTACCAGGAGGCCAGCCTGTGAACTCACACTCTTGGTGACTATCATGCATATCAGTCAGCTTTGTAAGGTAGACATGGCTCAGTAATCCATTTATAATATTTCACTCACATACTAACTTTTATACTAGATTTTGTGATTCTTCTTCCTTCTGCTCTAACTGCATTTACAATTGAAATCTAAGAGCAGTGGTGGATGATCTGCTGAAGAATGTCACATCTTGGTTTGGCACCATCACAACCAGTAAATTGGCTTATTGGTAAATGTTAGGAGATCTGAGCTCACTTTCAAAGTACACATTGCTCCCTCCAGGTCCTCAGTAGTATGGGCGTGTCTCAGGCAGTCCATGAGGCAAAACTTCACTACTTTGGTTTAATTTATCTCTATCTTGGCTATGATCATCATCTTTGAAACTTGCATTACAGTTCAGTTTTTAAACATACTTTGAAAAGTGTAGTTTGTCCTACTGGATTAAGCAAGTCTTTCACCCAGTCCAATTATTAGCCCAACTAATTAATGGAAATAGCTGGCTGGAATAAGACTTGGTGTTTTTCTTCCCTTACCTCCATTACCTAGAGTTTTTTGCTGCTTTGCTCAAGTTTTATTCTTTTATTGTGTTATTCTTTGTGGTGTTGTTATCAAATTACATATTAATTATTTCAAAAAATCTGCTACATTCTTTGCTTCTGGTGATTGCTTGTGAAATTTTTTTTGAACATCCTTGTTTTATGAGAGTGGGAACAGAGAAGGCCTAACCTCTCTTTCTAGGTTATTATTATTTCGTGTCCCCATGCTCTGCCCTTACTGCTTTAGAGAGGCATTGAATAAAGCTGATTCAATCTTTCCAGTGTCTTTTTATAAGACAGGCCTTTTTAATGCTCTGAGCCATCTGTATTATTAAGATGTCTTTGTCTCTGCCTTTTTTCTCTTGTTTGAGCTGGCGTGGCCAGAGCTGAGCCCAGTAATGCCGCTGAAGACGTGCTGTTCATGCGGTGTCTTCTGCTGCTTCCTCCTCTGCTGCTTCCCATCACACCCGTGGTGGCACGGCAGTCAAGAGTGCTTGAAGAAATTAAAATGTGCCTTATAAAATGCATTGTCTTGCATTTAGTTCTTCTGATGTCAGTTTGTTGCCCTGTACGCTGTCAGAGTTTCTCTGAATCAGCTGAAAGGACGCATTTTGCCAGGGCACAGTGGTGGGCGCTCCCCATGGAGGGTCTGTCAGGGCAGGGCCTGGCAGCCAGGGCCCGTCCCACCGCCCTGGCCAGGAGCGGGGCAGCTGGGGGCACCGGGGCAGCCCCAGCCCAGGCATTGGGCACATCCCTGGGGACAGGCTGAGGCCTGGCTGGGATGTGGGCCCACAGGTGGGGCCCGTGGCTGGGCAGGGAAGAGTGTGGGGAGCTGGAGACCAGCCCTGCTGTGGTGTCGCTGGGGCAGGGGCTGATGGCGCTGGGGGGCTGATGTGGGGTCCTGGGCTGGGGGAAGGGGCTAGTAAAGGCCTGTTAGTGCCGTGAGGGTCCTGACAAATTTAAAAGCTTCACTGATCCAAATTTTGTGTTGAAAATGTGTGAAATCTACCCATTAGCACAGTAGTGGGTATCTGAAGTACCCGAAGATGTTGGCTTTAGGAAGGGTGAGCCTACACAGACTGGGAGGCAAACTTTGCCATCTGTCCTAGGGTGACAGTTACAAGGAAATTGCCGGAGTTTATCTCCCCTGGTTATACAAACCAGCAAGGTCTCTAAAAGAGTTTTTTGCAATAGAGATGTGTGGTTCAGCACCCCATCCTTCTGCAGCACGTCCTTGGCTTGCCTGTGCTGGAGCGTGCAGGAGCGTAGGGTTTGATGTTCCCTGTGCATTCTCTGCCAGGAGAATCCAGTGCACCTCCTTGAGCACCAGTGGTGACCGTGCACAGATCTTTGCATTGGAGCTGGCTCCATCAGCCAGGGTCTGCTTGTGGGTAGCCAGCTCTGCTAGTCCAGAGTAAAATTTAGGGGTAAGCAGAAAATTGTTAAGGAGGTTGCTACACCATGGCAATACATATTGCTTTGTTAAATACAAAAAAATAATAATCAAGGCTTGGGATTTCTTCCCTGCTTTTGCCCATGAAAATAGGCTGAGCCCTGCAAGGCTTCTGTGTTGCTTCATTTAGAACTGGACTGGCTGTGGAAAAAAGCAATATATGGTAGAAGAAAACTTAGACCTGTGGAGGTATAGACAAAATGGCTTGAGAGGCTTTTTTCCTCTCTCTAGTTTCCATGATACTGGGGTACTGTGAGACTTACAAAAGAAACTTTTCTAAGTTACCATTAATCTGCACAGACATTGTTTTAAAGCAGTGCTGATTGATTTAGCCTTCCAGGGTAGATGTCAGGCACACTATTCGTGATTAACAGCAGATAGAAACCAGGGAGATGAGCAGTGTTGATCATACTGAATAATGTTATGAATGGAAATAAGAGTACAAAGTAAATACATGTCAACCTCTTGGAATTTTGTGTGATTTATATCGTTTCCATGTTGGATTGAGTAATTGATCTTTTTATCGGTGTGTTTTATGCTGTAATAAAACAGGATTTAAATAGTGAGAGGTTAATAGCTGCTGTAAGTAAAACACACAGGCACTGGAATGAGACACATTCTCTATAACTAAAAACATGCAAAAATTGTGGGGAAGTTTGTTTGAACTTGATGTGATGAAAAATAAAACTGTTATTCATGCCAGTGAGAGATTTACATTTTTCCTTGAATTCTCTGTCAGTTCAAAGTAAGCATGTTGAGAGTACTGCATTAGCACATAGGAAATCTAAATTTCTGCCTTGTATATTAGTACTTTAAGGCCTCTTCACAATTCAGACTTTTATATTCCAAGATTTTTCTCTCTCCCATCATTAGTTCCAATAGCTTGCTCTGAAGCTCTGATTTGAGGCGTGAGACACTGAACTAATAACAAAGAGAGGCTGGAGGCTTCTTAGCAGTGTAGACAGAAATGAATACTGATGTGGCAAAACGAGTGGGTTCTGGAGATCACAGGGGGAAGACAAGGAGGGGATGGGATCAATCGCAGCTCTTCTGGGGCAGGAGAAGTGGCTGTAAGGGCCACCTGCCTTTGGCTGTGGGACTAGGGGTGGGGGTCTTCTGGGAGCTGACACAAGGACGGAGGTATGAGGAGCGTTCAGGGCATTTTTAGAACAGGGAGGTTTTGGGGAAGCTTTGTGGCAGCAGGATCTCTCTTATTCCCTCACACTTTTCATCCAGACCAGTTCTCCTCATTGTCTTCTCCACTGTCCCACATTGTGGGTGCCTCTTATCACCTCTGCAGCCATCCTTTTTTTTTCAAGCTAACTCTTTTCCTTTCCCTCTTCATTGGCCCCTGCCAACTCACCTCCCCAGCCCAGGCTTTGGGAAAAGGGCTGGGGTCTCAGTGTCACTTGTTCTGGCTGTTGGGAAGATGATAAAGGGACGTATGAAGAGAGATAATGGGACTGTGCAGAGGTGAAGACAGCACTTCAGTGACCTTGAAGAACAAGGTTTGCTTCTCTTGCAGTCCTGTGTGACGTGAGAGAGATGTATGGCAGAGGGGTATGGCAGGTCCTGCTGCTGCCTCACATACACTCATCTCTGTCCTTAGAGGTGGTAGCAGAAGTACTGTGTAAATAGGAGGTGCTAATCAACAGTTTGGGATGTAGCTCTGCCATCCCCATCTTCTCTGGCACAGGTAAAATCTGCTGGTAGAAGTGGACTGCTTGCTTACAAATGTGCAGGTTTGTGTGTGGGTGTAAAAGACCTTGAACAAAGAAGTGGTTGTTGGTTTTTCGTATGTTTTAATTGGGAAGTTAAGATTATCTGGGAGGGCTCTAAATGTGTCTGTCTGGACATGGCATATCCATGGCTGAAGAGGCTGTAGCACGCTGTATATTTGCTGATGTGACAAAACCTGTAGGTTTTTTTAAAAGGTTTTATCTGTGGAACATGCTAGAAAAGCATCTTTATCCAAGCTGTCTTTGAAAGGGAGAAAATGAGTTGTTGGAATGAAGAGTGTCCCAACTTCTGTGGTTGGAGTGTACATTAACACTGATATTTGGTTAGCTCAGAACATTTTTGTATATTTTAAAGACCATTTACCCAAAGCTCTGTATTTTTTTGTATTTAGTCCAATTTACCAAATGTACAATATTGATTTGCATTATCCAAACTGTCAATTCTTTTCCCCTTTCTTTTGTGTAAATCTTCATAGCCATGGTGATGATAAAAAATGTTCTAACTTGCCTGAACTTATTTATATCCTACATCAACAGAAAGTGGAAAAAAACCCCCTGAGCTCTAGTTTGAGATTAAGCCAACAATTTTTAAAGCATGCCAGCTTGTATTTTCCAAAATATTTTATAACAATCTGTACTTTCTTCATTAAGTAGAGTTAATGATTTCCAAAAGTTTTCTTTTTAGTCAAAACTGTTGCAGCATATAAAAATGAGCCCAATTAAGGTCATTTGAAGACACATAAGAGAAGAGTGCTGCAGCTGGTATAACAGCAGGAGTATGTCTAGGCTCAGCCTTTAACAGACACTTGGGAAGTCTTTGTTGTCAAGAGTACCATGTGCTTCTTTTGGTCTCAGTAGATAATTCCAATTCTCACCCTCTTATGAGTTTCCTAATTCCACAACAGCTTGCAGTATCTTATGTGGAGAGGACAAGATAACATTACATAGTTGTATTGACAGTACAGTTTATTACAATACCAGATTAGTGAGCTCAGTTTAAAATCTTGTGGTATAACCCTTGCCTCACTAAAGTGTGCAAAACTCTGTGAACTTTTGCGAAACTAGCAGGGGAGCTGCCAGGGAGGGACCACACAGTCCCATGATGAGCTTTCTAGACTATCAGTGTAATGCATGCATTTGAGGAAAGGTGTATGAAGTGGTACTTTAATTGTTTTCCTGATATCAGACACTTAAAAGGTTCAAATTATAGGTGCAATTAGAAGAGTACCTACTGCCTTCAGTGTCCCCAAATGTAATAATTTCTTTTTCTTAGTCTTTTAACCACCTGGGATCTCCTGAGTGGCTCTCTTCAAGCTCTGGCCCAGACAGACTCCATCAGACAGAGATCTAAGAAAGGCTGTTTAGATAAATGTCTCTTCCTTCAATTGCAGCTCTCTCTGACCAGATCAGCATGTTCCTACTTACTTGCACTTGGGATCTGACCCTGGTTTCCTACTATTTCCCCTTTCCTCATTGCAAGTAGAGAAGATAGAATAATATTCCCAGTTAAATAAAAAGGCAGAGGAGAAAATAAGCACAGTAAGTGTAGCTGCAGTGTCCTATGTGGAGAAGGGGAGGCAGGCATATCTGTGCAATAACTTAAAGGGTGGGTGAATTATTCAGAATATGACTTGAAGATGGAAGAAATGGGAATGGACCATTGCTGGACTGTTAGGGTTGTGAATTCGTTCCTTTCTCAGCTGTGGGAAACGTTTCAAAACAAAAAAAGCACTCTGTGGGAAGTGGCTCTCTGAGACTAGAGTTTATGCCCAAGTCAAAAACCCAGGGGAAAGTTATATAATGCTGAACTTCTATTTAATCGGAGGATTGATTGCTTATGGGAGGTGGACACAGGAGACTCCAGCTCTTAAAATCTTGGCCTTGATAGCACAGGACTGAAAGATAAAGTAGATCACTCCTGGCAGAATATAAGTCAAACTGAATGTCAGTGTCTTGGTAAGGAACTGTGTGCCCTCCTTTCCCAAGAGGAATGGTATCTGCCTAGTTATCGCATTTTGTTTAAAAGGTTTCCATTAGGAGGGAGCAGAACTGGGTGGGTGAAAGTGAGAGAACTTTTGACATATACCGTGAGATTCACCGTCCACTCATGAAATAGAACAATGTGAAAAAGTGCAGCCAAGAACATTGGAGCTATGTAAAGAGTGGAGCCCTTTACTTCATAGCAACTTAAAACAAAGGAAAGTTTAGGTGGAAATGCAAAAATAAAAGGTGTTAATATGTCGAGGGGAGATTTTCAGAGGCAAACCCCCTAATTACCTTACTTACTGAAAGGAAACTGAAAGTCTCACCTACTGAAAAGAAGTCCTCTTTGTCCTTCAGAAACTCTATCACTTGCAGAGAAAGTGAGCATCAAATGGCAACCCTAAGCAAACCAACCAAATAAATTAAATGGCTTTTTGAATAGCTCTGGCTGGAAGTTGTGAGAAAAAGAAGAACAGGGAAATAATGGCAGTTAAGAGACCTGGAGGAGATTCTTCCTATCCCTGCAAAGTAAAACTGAGAATCCTTCAGGTCCTATGTAGAATTCCACAAATCATGATGATAAAACATATCTAAATGCTGGCAATATATTAAACTGTGAAAAATATACTCTTGCAGTATAATAGAAGATAAAGTGATAAAGGGGTTTTTTGCTTTTTTACTACCATGGGAAAGAATGAGCGGTGGGGAAAGGGAGGAAGATTTGCTGAATAGGAATAACAGTGATTTTTTTTTTTTTAAGGTCCTAGACAATGGAGTTTTATGTTTGTTATTCCCTGATGAATTTGCAATGAGGACAAAGGAATGTAATTGTATGCCCCTGTGATTAAGTCCATTTGCTGTGCAAAGAGGCCCACATGGTTATGGCATGCTCATGACTCAGCTGAAATGAACATTGACAACTTTTGCCAGAAAGGGGAGGGAAGCCAGCATGCAGAGGATTTCATTAAGGAGCTCAAAAGAGAGGGCAGCTGCACCTAATTTTCAGAAGCACATAGTTGTCTTCGAGGAAGCCAAGCAGTACCAAGAAAAAAGCTTAATTTTTATTTCCTAAAGAGTAAAGGCTTTCCATTTATTTTCTCTCTTATTTTCTTTTCCGACCTGGATTTAAATAAGGTATCTGCCCTCAGAGGAGATGTTTCTAGCAAAGGAGAATTTCTTCTTGGTGTATGCATAAGTGTACCTACTTATGCTAAGTACTCACTATAGGTAATCAGTAGTTCATGGTTTGATGCTACCTGACAGTAGCAAGAAAAAGCCATTCAACAAAACCATCCTGGAGCTGTCCCATACAGAGCATTTCCTTTGCAAAAGTTTTGGTGCTTTGCAGAAGACCTGATTCTCTCTGCTCCTCAGTGCTTGACCACACACAGTTTTGGATTCATTTCCTGGTTCACTCTATCTGATTTTTAAATAGAGCTGGGGTATGTCTTCTGCTCCTACAGAATTGTTTATAGGATGCCTTTGGAAAGTTGGCAACTGCAGGCAATGAAATCTTGCTCAGAAATCAAAGTGATATGAAAATTCTGTTATATGGTGATTTCATCCTAAAAACTCCGCTACACTAACACCAAAATAGAAATCAAGCATGGATGATTAACACCTGATGTAAAAACATAATCACTTTAAATCATTAACCTATTTTCTTGTTTGAATAAACAGGAGGCAGCCTTTCTCTCCTGAAAATGAATAGGCCAAGATGTAGTGAATATTTTGATACCATGGAAAATATTCATAATTATTATTATAATTATTATGAAATAATCCTATTATCTTTTGTGACGTAGACATTTTGCCGCCTTTTTCCTGGTTATTTTCTAGTCTCGTTTGCTTATCCATTTTCACTGGTTGATATTTTAAATCTATTTTTGTTGTCATGGAAGCATATTTTATAATACGGCTGAAAAGGAATTGACTTTCTGTGTTTGTGTATGTGCTTTTTTCACCTTTAATACTGTCTGAGAACCAATAACCATGTGTGTAGATATAAAGTTCATCTTTAACAAGTTCATTCCAAAACATACATGACAGTTTTTGATTTTAAAGATCTAAAGTATAAAGCAATGCTTATGGATTATGACATAGTTGCTGGTTATTATGGCTAAATTATAGCTAAATTCTGTTGCCGCCTGGTGCAGAGTTTTCAACTCCTATTAGTCGTACTGTATTCTTACCTCTTATCTTAGTAGAGGACTGAAATATAGAAATAAAGCTTTAATGCATTTTTGAACCTGTCTTTTTTAATTCATATTAATTATGTCTACTAAACTTTGTTTATGAAACAAACTTCATAGACAGGGAGCATCATATAAAAGGGAATATGTTTAGAAACTCTTCATCTGGATCCATTTTGATCTCTTTTTGTTTATGTTGTCTAACATAAATTATTTATTGTTGTATGTTGGATAAGTTAGTATAGAACTTTTTTTTTTCTTGTTCCATGTTTTTTAGTGGTTGTTCATGCTGCTGGCTTACTATATTTTTGACAGTTTATGAATCCCACAATTTGAAAACTAATAGATATTTTCTATAACACTGTAGAAATGAACATGAATCTTGTGCATCATGGAGAGCAAATATAAACCAAATGATTTTGTGTTGGTGCTCCATAGCATAAATGCAGTCACTGAACTCTGATGAATGAGGTTTTGGTTTGTACCATGACAGGCACTAGCAGCTCCTCTTTTTGTAAGTAACTACTTTGCACCAAGTATTTAAAAATTAACTGGAGCAAAAAATGTAAAAACCTGCTATTATTACCTCCAGCATCTGTAGTGTTCTGGTGATAAATGGTCAAACTCTTAGGAATGCTTGCAGAAGGTTAAAGATTGGATATAATTAAAAAGGATTACTCCCAAAAGGGAGGCTGCGGATCACCATGGTCTGAAGAATCTGTGCTAGTAATGCTTTTAAACCATGGCTTTTCATTTACTGTAAGAAATACAAATTGGAACTGACATTTAACAGATGAATTTATCTCCACAAGCCTTCTTTATATGAAGTCACTAATACTGCATACATGGTGCTTTTGTCCAGCTGTATAATCCTTAGTTTCAAGTGCCAGAATAAACCCTGGAAACACTGTAAGTGTTTGCTCTGAAACGCTGTAAGCGATGCTCAAGATTTTGTGTTCTTGGGAACACAGAATGTATTCGAATTCTCTCTTATATATAAATTCAGCTTTTTAAAACAAGCAAACAAACAAACCAACCAACCCCAAATCTACCCATTTTTCTAAGAGCACGAGTCTGACATTTAAAAAAACCAACTTGAATAACTCTGGAGTATGTCTGACAATGCATCTGGCATTTTTAGAAATGCCAAATTTCTGGCACGAATAATAACATATTGTATTCCTTTAACTTTTTTTGGAAATCATGTATTAAAATTTATGACAGTATAAAATATGCTTTTTAATTTGTGGGATTTCTCTGAAAGGTAAGTTATACCTGTTTATGCAAGAAAGCATGACCTATACTTTGTTCAGGCCTGTCTGATACTATCAATATACAGGTAAGCATCTTGTCATAGGTCCTAGGAAGCGTGCCATGTTGTTTTATTCTTTCTTTTGCAACCTACATTGGTGACAGTAGATGCTTCTTAATGGACTCTACGGAAAATAAGTTACACATGTTTTGTATGTTTTGAGATACAGGAACTACTTTGGAAAAATTCATTTGTGCTTTTGAAAGAAAAAATGTTGCCTAAACTGCTCTAACCTCTAATGGCCATTTAATTCACCTGTTGCTAATTTAAGTCAAGTAGGCTGATTCAGAAATGTGATACTCCTGAATTATAAACAAATTCTAGGTCCCTTAATGTCAAAAAGAAACAAAGGGCAGAACTGTTTGCTCTGTTCTCTTGAACAGAAGAGTTGCAAGTGGAATGGCATGAAGGAGGAGGCAGAATGGGAAAGTCTTCAGCTATTTACTGTACGGGCTTTAACATTGTAAAAGATATAATCTGTCAGAGTAGTCTGAGGTAGCATGCACTTTATGATAAGTAATATTTAATTATTGCTCAAAAGAGGGGAAAAAAGCACCTTCTGATTCCCTGGTGGAAACCTAAGAGGTGTGTGGGTGATGAGTGCTTATGACTGTTTGGGATCACTGCTGAGTATAGTAGCAAATCTCATCCCTGGGGCCCAGATGACTCTCTGACCCATATGTTGAAGATTTCTTCATAGACATAGAGTGGGAGGAAGGAATTTACCTTCTTCGCTTGTGCTGTAACCTGGCAAGATGGAACAGGATGCTGCCCTCCACCCCCACTCCATCCTTGCAGTGCCAGCTTGCAGGGAATTGTCTGCAACGGCTGAGGAATAATTTTCTGCAGTTTTGAACATTGAGATTTCTGAGAATTTGCAAGCGTGTAACAAACTTGCATGGCCCTGACTGTTGTAATTGTTGTAAAAACAGACACCTCTCAGACTTTAGGGTGGTTCTCCTCATGGTATCCTGGAGATTTGGGGTTGTACTCCTATGGTACTATTAACTCTTGATTAGTGAATGTCTGAAGATTAAACAAGTGGCCAATAGCACAGATTGTCTGGAGTGAGAGAAAAGAAAAAGCAAAGAGATTGGTGGTAAATGGTTATAGCACTATTACAGGGTTCAGGGACTTTTTCATAGGGAGGGATGAGATGGTACTTATGGTTCTGCTAGCTTAGTAGTGGGAGAATCGCTCCCCAGCATCACCAGGGATATGGCTCATTACAAACCAAGAATGTGATAGCTGGGCAGTTATGATACAGATACGGAGCCATGTATCCAACTGCGAAATGTCACATGTGAAAATTCAAGCACACAAAGACAGGTAGGGAACATTTTTAACATGTTAATACAAACACTGACCCCTAAACATGAAAAGCGAAGAGCTGGGGTTACTCACGAAAGGGGGAAAGCCACCACTAGCTGTTAAAGAATCACGGGCAATAAAAGGCCACTTTGAAAGTTGAAAGATGAACAGCTGGTGGATGTCTGCTACAAAGGCTCCTATTGCCTCTGACCACAAGATGAATTCCTTCTTAAGCACCTCTGAGGTGTCATAATAAAAAAAATACTATTTTGTCATTGCTAACTTCAAACTGGAAGATGCTTGGTAGATGTGTCACATGCAGGAATATGGCTGCATATTCTGTGCATGTGATGGGGGAGATATGGAGTCGCTGCTGGGTGTACTATGAATACCCAAAGTGGGGGGTGTACTCTGAATACCCAGAATTTGTCTCCTGGTTACTCAGCTGTCTGTTGGTCTTGTTCCCAAGAGGAGAGGTCAAGATATGAGGGGTGGCAGTGGCCACCCCTGAAGCCCCATTCTGCCCTCCAGGGCAGCAGGAAGGCAGGGCTGTCTGGGCCTGCTTTCCTCACCCTGTCCCACCTCTTCCTTCTGTCTGCTCTTCATCACACTCTCCTCTTACCTTCACAGGCCCTGTTCTGCAACAGAATAGCTCAGAAAAACAAACATCTTGGAGAAGGGTGATGTGCCTGAGGGATGGGGGCCATGCACCTCCAGGGCAAGTGCTCTAGAAAGTGTACTCTGAAGAGTGAGAAGGAGGGGTAATGGAAAGGAACTGCAGAGAAACAGAAACATGGAGGTTGGAAATGACCTCCCGGGATCATCCTGTCCAGCCTCTGCTCAAAGCAGACCCAGTTAGTGTAGGCTGGCTAGGGTCTTGTTCAGTCCAGGTTTGAATAACTGCAAAGATGGAGATTTTGCCACCTCTTCTAGTGTCTGGCTGTCCTCCTGGTAAAAAATATTTCCCTTACATTGAGTTGGCATTTCCTCTGTTCCCACGTGCCTATTTCCCCTCGTCCTTCCACTGTACTGCTGTGGGGAGAGTCTGCCTCCATCTCCTCTACACCTTCCCTCTAGGTAGTTGCAGACTGCATTGAGATCTCCTTGCAGCTTTCTCTGCATTTAGGGAGGGACGTTGGGGATGGGGGAGAGAGGAAGAGACCCTGATTTTATTCCTGTCTCCCAGTTAGACTCCCACAGCCCCAGAACAATATTGACCGGGACTGCATGCAGCTTCCCTATCCTCGCTCCCCATGCCCCAGGAGTCCTACAGAGTCCTCCCAGATATCTGGCCTTCCTCTTCGTTCTCTCTTAGTGACTTGTAGCAATGCTGCATCACTCCCCCCCACCACCTCCCAAGGAGATAAATTGCTTCAGCAAAGGCCATTCTTTAAATAATTAGAAACAGGTTCATTAGCAGACACTGAGGGATACCTACGAACAGCAGTGCTTCTGAGATCATCCTGAATAATCATTGTTATCAGTTTATTCTTTGTAGGTTACTTCAGAGATGTTGGTATTTGGTGTCACTATTCAGTAGATAATCACCTCAATATGCGCTGTTGCTCCAGGGCTGGGACAAAATAGACCAGTATGTTTGGATGTGTGAAGTACAAGGCTTTTGAGTAGAAACAGTGGATTAATGTGGGATCTTACAATAACAAGCATGCTAAAATATTGTGCCCTGTTCTATACCCACACCTCAAAAACATTGTCAAAAATAGAGTTCAAAGGAAAGTAACAAAAAGGAGAAGGGATTTGGAAAACAAGTATACGAACGTGAATCTTATGAGGGTCAAATTGTTTAGTATATGAAGGGCAGGACTGAGTGGTGACTTAGACTGGGTATACATATAGATAGAAAGGGGTTGGGGGACCTTTCAGTTTTGCTGAGAAAATCATAGGCAGAACTAGTGGCTGGAAATTCAGACAAATTCATCTTTGAAATAAGATGCAGTTTCTTAAAAGTGGGGCTGATTAAACAGTGGAAAAGATTAAGGGGGTTGAGGAGAGGAGGGATGCACTTGAGACATTAAAACAAGATCAGATATTTCCTTAAAAATGCAGTTTAATCCAGTTTCTTGTAAGCAATCTATAGCTTATGCATACAGGGGTCAAACTAGGTGACAAAAATATCCTGGATGATCCTTTGTCTTCCCAAGATCACGCATAAGGGCTTTGGCAAAGCAGATGAACTTTCACTTAACTATGGATGTTGAAATGGCATTTCTCTTCTAAATGTGTGTGCTTTCATATACAACTTAAAACAGCTCCTTGTTCAGATGCCTGGCTGGGGGATTGGGAAATACTGGTGTTTTTCCTATGTCAGAAAGCCATTTATAACATCCAGGGTGAGGTTTGTATGGTATCTGCTGGCTGGCTTCGTATTTTTTCTTAATGCTATTTACTTGTGTGAAACAAAGCTGAAAGCAGAGGAATACACAGGAATTTTCTGGGGAGGGAATACCCAGAGACACGGGTTGTGTAGTGCTGGATGGCCCTGGCCTTTTCCCCGCGCTGGACCTTTGTAAAACCTTCTTGGTGTGATTTGTCCATTCATTAGTTACTCAACTCTGCAGCTACTGTGTCCTTAGTTGCTTGGTGGACTTAAGGAAGAACATACGGTAGGGACCAGGAAGGAGTTTTATACTTTATGAATGTAATAAAGATAATTGTCTTCATATAACAGGCTGTAAGAGTCATCACATTGTGAAGAAAGTGAGCTTGAATACTGTCTGGAATATCTTTGGTCTTCTTGCAGGTGAAAAGCAGCTCAGCATGTAAATTTCGCATGGTTTTAATTTTTGCTTGGGATCATACCGTATCTGGAGCTGCGAGTGTTTCTCAAAGTACCAAATTTTGGATATACTTGAAACAGCAAATGTTTATGTTTTTATCATTTAAAAAACACAGAATTGGAAAAGTTAAAATACTTTTTTGTCCGTTTACCTCATATGACTCTTCTTGGTTTGATGTCAGTGAGTTTATATATCATTGTCAAAGTGCTAACATATAATCAAATGTTTTAAAGGCCAGTCTACTTCATGATGCCTTTAAATGTAGTCTAAAGGCTGTTGTACTAAGTTAAATGGAATAAACATCTATTCATTCTATAGCATAAAACAATAAAATCAAGTTTTGAAGCTTGAACAGAGACTTTAACCAGCTTTTCCCATGGCTACGGATTGCTATTTTAAAAAAAAAAAAAAAAATCTGTTTTGCCTTTTATTGAATGTTTCTGGGAGGACAGTTAAAAGACTTGGAAAGGACTAAGCTTTCAAATAAAGTTTTGAAACCTTCAGCTAAAGCAGGGGTCCATGTCATCATTCTTATCCCCTCCAGCATTTGACAGTACTTAACACTGAGAATAACATTAAGTATAATTTGTGGAAAGAGACAATGAATAACACTAATGGGCTTGACCCGTTGTGCTTGATGCTGGAATCCAAAGCTGTTTGAGGGATAAACAAGCCAAATGAATAGAAGAAAAAGTTAGGAAGACAGAAAATATAACTTATGTTTCTGATGCTGGCCTTTACTTGCAGAAGGCAAACAGAGCCCATAGACTTATTCTTTCCTTCACATAGCAAACTTACTTTAAATCACCTGTTGTGTATTTCTTACTGCTTCTCTCTTGTTTTCACAGCAAACGTTGCAGTCATCACATTGCAAATAACAGCTGAGCTAAGCCAGCCCTACCCTCCCTTTTTAAAAAGTGGAGAACAAAAATAAAAAGATGGAAAGAAAATAAATGTTAGGGGAAAAGAAAGAAATGAGTGAGGAGCTATTGACAGAAATGTGTGTCTGACATCTCAGGACCTAGCTGAATTTGGTAGCACTGACTATGTTTCTGAATCCTCAACTGGCTTGCTTTTCAGAGGACTTTGAGACCATAGCAGTAATGGATGAGCAATTCTGTGTATCTCTTGTCCACTAGGCATGATCTTAACGTAGTCTTTGAATTGCATTAGAAGTTCTTACTTGGATTAGTTCCATTGTTATGTTGCCTTTGTGCCTCTTTCTGTCAACATTTATTGTTAGAGATTGTTGTACATTTCTCTCAGACTTGAGCCAATTTCTACAGAGGTTTCATTGCTAAATTATATATAATTATATGTAATTATATATAATTATTATATATAATTTCCAGTTATTGCATTATGTGCCCCAGTGACTGTTTTCCTTCTGTTTACCAACAATTGTCAGTGGACCAATTGAACTCTACATTCCTTAGCTCAGACAAAATGGTCTCCCAAAATATTGCTCCAAGTAGTCATTTGTATTAAATTGTTTTCTGTTTCCCTGTTTGGTAACATAGATACATATACATGTGCACACTCAAAATTCGAACTTTTGGATTTCCTGTAGGAGTAGGTTCAAACATTTCTTACACAGAGTCCTGTTATTGTATGCTAGGTTAATTTCAACCGTACAATTTGAGTGTCAGATTTTATCATATTGATTAGCTGTTTTGTTTTCCTTGGGTCCGTCCAAGGAGGGAAAATTCTGTGGAATCTCAAGTTGCTTGATAAAGAGAGAAATAACAGCATAGGCTTTTCACAGACGGGATGAAATCATGGTTTTGGAGACCTCAAATTCATTTGTTGCAGCCAGAATGCTGAGCTGCCAACTGTGGTTGCTTGCATAAGTTGCCCATCCTATATTGTTTTCCAATCAGTCGTGTATCAGTCCAGCAGCTCAAATGCTGTGGTAAGCCTCCTTTTTCTTTAACCCATAATAACTAATTGCTGGCACCTGGCACAGCATCCTCTTGGAGTGGGAATAAATCCAACAAAATACAAGCCTTCTGTGACTTCAGATGTGGGAGCATGAATACAAGCTTTCTCTGCTGTAGACTGGAGGAGTCTGTGGGTTTGCTGTGCTTCCCTGAATCAGATGAAAAATAAACAGCCAGCCCATCCCACATAAGAGAATTCTTTGCTTTCAGGAATATGTATCTTCTTGCTCGGGTTATAATATATATCAACCTCTTGCTTTGGTCTTTGATGTACAGCATCAAAGTTGTTATGAAGCCTTTATACAGTTGATACAAAGCCTTCTTTCTGAAATCTGCTGAACATATGATAATGTCTTTAATCCTCTCTGCTCCTTTATATAATCTGCACAATACTTTATGCAGTGTATATATCAAAGCTATAAATATGGAGTGTAATCTTACCATGTAGTACTAATTCCTGTGGGTTTATTTTGTTTATACTGAATACCTCTAATAGTGGAAATTGTAATCATGTTGCAGGATAGTTTCATTTAAACTACCTGTCCACTGGGTTTTTTTCTTACCTATCCCTAAAATGTCTTTTGGAGTGAAGATTGAAGTGGTTTGCTTTGTCAGTAGTTTGGGCATTGCTCTTTTGACTGTTAATTCAACCATTTTTAATGAGAGATTTAAATTGTGGCTGTGGCACAAATGAATGAAATATCAAACATAAACTTGAAGTAGTTGTTAGTGCCTTTACTGAGCTTTGGGGGAGAAATCCAAAATAACGTTTGAGCAGACCATGCTAGTGCATACTTGAGGGACCACAGGTGTATATGCAGAGACAGGTGACGTTGAGTTCTGAAAATGCAGACGAGATGTGATGCTACTGTTTCTCTGTGGTCTCCAATATTCATTCACTTTCTGCAGGTGCTTGGACATTGACCTTCAGCTAACCCAGGTCACTTTGCCGTTGACACTGCACAGCTCCCATTGCTGTAGCTGTGGACTTGATATACTCACTTACTCAGCTGCAATAGGTCTTTGCCTGCATCTCTCCTCACTTCTTCCATGTGTTTCTCCAGCTCTGTCTGGAGATCTCTGTTCTTTAGTCTGTCTTATCGGGTAGGCTTTTAAACCTTTAAAGGGAGGGGAGACAAAGCTTTGCCTCTGACCCTTGCCACTGCTGTAGAAAGAAAGACAGCAAAGGTGGTGGGAATGGGAGGGAGGGCCCAAGCAAAAGCCCCATTAGCCTTTTCTTTTTAAGGGAGTCCAAGCAATGCTTTCTGCTTGATTTCAGGATTAGGAAATAAAATATCTTGAACTGTGTACTGTGACTGTGTACTTTGTATAGCCATGTATTCTTATATAGACCAAGTACAGATATTGCTTAGGTAGAACGGAACCGTTTTACAACTACTTTTCATTCTTGTTGCCCTAATACTAACTATTAAAAAAAAAAGAAAATTCACAATATGTGTAACAAACACATAATTTTCTTTCTTGACATCTTAATAAAAACTCGTCTGAACTACTCTGTAATCATATATGTAATGTTGTGGAACACTCCTGGTATGAATGTAATTATACTGGTGATTGTGGCAAAATAGTTAATTCCAACATAGAAATAGAAAGAAATAGTATGGGGGATACTAATGGCCCATAAACTGTAGGAGATTTTATCTAGTTATATACAATCTTGCATTCATGTACATATACGTATGTGTAAACCGAGCCTAAATTAATGATGTCTTTACAGCCTCACCCTTCCCAGGAAATGCTGTTATTCTTTTAAATGTTTGCAAGTATAATAACCTCATCAGTTGTGCCCACCAAGAAAAATAAATGGAGGGGAACAATATGTGGAAAACACGAACACAGAATGGGACTGAAATCCAAGTGGAAATAAATACAGATTGAGATGTATTACTTGTTAAAAGTAACTGACTTGGAGTAACCTCATAGACTTTTTGAATGCTTAGGACTGGTAGTATAAGGTAGAGTTAGGAATAAATAGTTAAATGCAAATTGCCCTAACATTTCATTTGTAAAACCCATTAATTTTGAAAACAGAGAGAACAAATATAAAAAAAAGGTGATGCAATATTGCATTGCTTTTCCACATTATTTAATGCGTGTAAATCAGGATTTTCAGGGGTGCTTTTCTCTTGCTGTACAGTTTCTGTAGTATTGCATAAATTTTGGTAATGCAAAGAATCTCCTGTATGTCCTTTCAATCATTATTGCTGTAATGTTTTAATATTTGTTCCTTTGTAGGCCAAACCTAACGATCTCTAGTTGAATTAAGAGATGTTTGTACAGTGATGTAATATGAGAGAAGTGTTAATTTATACTTGGAAGGTGAGATAATATTTATAACCTTTAGTCTGGTTATTTTCTTGGAATGCTGGAAAAGGTTATAATCATACCCTTCCTGGCTTCCTTCTTTAACAATAACTAGCAATGGGAAGAAGTGAAGGAAGGAACTCCTCCTTTCAGTATATTTCTCCAGTGTAGTTCTTCAGCAAGAAATCTTCATGCCACAGAGAAGGCAGGGTTTTCAGAGAAAGGAAATCTCTCTCTCTCTCTCTCCATTCCCCAGTTTGAATAGTGACAAAACTGCACTGAAGAGCAAATATTTTTGATTCTGGAAGATTCCAAAGTGCTCTAAATGGAAAGTTCCTTCAGAGAGTATTCCTGGGAAGAGGAAAATGATATACATATCTGAGTGCTGGAAAGCTGGATAGGGAAAGACTGCATCAGTAAACTGCCTTTTGAGATACAGAAGGTGCTGCTTTTAGGCATCTTAAATGCAAAGTGGAAATACTGCCTAACCTGCTTAGGCACCTAGATTTCCTCCTAAAAACTTAATTTGGACGTGAAATCCTTCTGCTGTGCATGCATACAGGAGATGCTGTTGTTTGAACCTCTGTGCACTTCTGTGTAGCAAAGCTGTTCTGGGAGTTGCATGCCTTTGCCATCTCTAACACACTGGCAGCCTTTAATTCATTCAAAAATCGAGTAGAAGGTTATTGGTTTCAGTAGTGGCTGTACCACATGTCCAGTGTGTAGGAAACCTGAGTTCAATTTCCTTCCCAGTTGGAGCTGTTTGGTGGCCCTGCCTGTGGAAATGCTGCTGCACAGCAAAATTGCAGCACCCAGAGAGAGCAAGAAATGTGTTGTAGGAACTGTCCAATTGGTTAAAGCTGCCTAAAATGACACAGCATGTAGGCGAGTCAATGTGTCACCGATTTCCAAACTTCACTGAGTTTTCCTCCTATATGTGACAAAACCTGAATGTGCATTGGGGAGGCTGTAATTTGTCTGTCCCTGACCATGCACTCACAGGGCATGGGCTGATACAGTGAAGCTTGATTGTACCCTCTTTCTCTCCTGCCTCTGGTGAAGATAGAAATAATACTCTGCTAACTCTACTTTGGTGGAGAACAGGGTCTTATACTACCGCCCTGTGGGTCATGGTTCAAGGGCCTGATGCTTAGTAGCACTGCTGTGGTTATACCTTTCATTTACTCTGAGATGCACAGAAACTTGCCTGGGTCTTGATGCAAGTCTTAAAGACACTAAAAAATATCTGGTGTACTCTAAAACCCCTCATTTCAGGGGCTCAGAGCAGAGGCCTTTACACAAGCTGTTTGGGATCCCTCTGTGCAAGATAGACCATTTTACTCCAGGGGACTGTTTCCACTCACTCTAAACATCCCTTTTGCGGTCCAAGTGGCACGTAAAAAAGACAAGATAAAAAGCATATCGTGAAGCACAGAAGAATGGCCATAATGAGTCACACTAAAGGTCCACCCAAGCCAGTATCCTTCTCAGTTAATGTCTGATAAGCCCTTGTGGCTTAAATTTAAACAGTTTTGTGGAGTTGGAAAATAGCCAAAGGCTTGCTCCTGCTACCCTGTGCAAATTACAGAGCCTCTGGGTGCAGTGCACTGTCCCATTTAAGGTGGAAAAATGAAATAACCATGGGGGATGCCTTGAAAAATACAGTAACACATATGCTGTTTCTCCCCTAATACTGTCTCAGTCCGTAACCCTTTACTTGAGCTGGATGCAACGTCTGTGTATTTATTTAGTAACCCTGTATGGATTTCTCTTCCATGAGCTTCCATATACTAAAAGTGAGAGGTGGGAAAGCAGTTTGGTAAATGTGCTTTCCTGGTTATGTTTGGTAAAACCACAAACTAATCACAACAGATAATTTGGAAAAAGACAGGGGCTAAATATTTTATTTAAAATATTATTTTCTGTTTTTTTGTTTTTCACATAGCTTAACGTAATGTCATAGAATCATAGAATATCTCAAGTTGGAAGGGACCCATAAGGACCATTGAGTTCTGGCTACTGATTGCAGATACAGAGGAAATAAGGAGCAAGCATGAATCCCGTGTCCCTCTGCCTGTGCATGCTGGGACAGATTTACCATCCCTTAGCACTTCCCTGCACAATCTGACCCAGCTTCTATAGCTCCAGCAGCAGAAGTTTGGCACGAGGACCTTGACTTCTCGTAGCAGCCAGCAGAGCTCTCAAGGGCAGAGAAGAAAGCAGTGGGCAATTCCATGGACCACCATAGAGACAACCTTCTCTGTTTCTCTTAAAAAACCTGGAGATAGAAAGGACATGACCAGCAGTGATGAATTTTGGCTTTTGGCAACGTCATTGGAGAGGTCCTGGGCTGATCTTGTGGTGGCCTCTCCATGGTAGCAATAAAGCACTTGGGCAAGTATTTTCTGTAAGTAATTTCAAGAACACTTCTGTTGCCTGTGCTATAATTACCATGTTGACAAGACACAGAAGTTTGGTCTCTGGAGTTGTTGGCTTGGCATCTCTTTTGACTATTAAAAGTGCAGTGCTATATTATTATTTTCCTTCAAATAAATTGAACACTGGATAATTCCTGGAATCTTCATTGGCTGGTTGCTTAAGTCTTGGGTTTATCCTTTAATTTTGGTTTCTATTAATAAGTCCAGTTTGGATTACTAAATAGTTATTTGGCTTTATACTTATAATGAAGTTCTCAAGTTCAGTATCTCATATTTTTCAGGCTTTGTTGTAAATTAAATACAGGAGGACTCCCACAAATAGATGGAAAAATTGATCCGTTGAGGGAAAACAATTTGATTTTGCGGAGCATGGTTTTCACCAAAAGAAATCTTGCTCTGATGTGATAGTTTCATTACTTTAATGTCTTTCAAGATTAAAGACGTACACTGAAAGCTGCTAGTGAAGAATGGAAATTCTTCAATGTGAGAAGTGAGACATATGATTCCTGCCCTGTGCTCCCTCACACTGATGCCTGATAGCTTGTGAAGGTATTCCCAGTATTATTTCTTTTACCAATGGAGCGAGAGTGAGCTTGGAAATGCCCCTCATGCGAGGCCAGGGCTGCACGGTGAACAGCAGTTCTCTCTGTTTGGGTAGGTGGGGCTGGGGCCAGGAGAAACTTGCAAACATTTCTTCTTTCTTGTTCTACCTTTTTTCTTTCGGGACTCCTGTTTTGCAGAGTTTTAAGACAACTTGATGAGAGCTGACCAGCGGGGTCATACAAAGGGTGTGCCATTATTTTTTGCCTGCTGTTTAAAATACATACATGAATGAGATGAATGAAAATGAATGATCGAAGGAGAACGCAGAACTGAAAAATTCAGAAGACAGCACATTTCTGCTGGATGTGTGAGTGGAGCACACCACAGCATATCCCCTTGAATTTTCCTTTCCCTACTTCTAGTTCCCCTGTAACACCCTTCATCTCCTATTTGCAGTGGTTTTGACATGACCTTTCCTCTCTGCTCCTAAGCCAGGCTCCCTGACGCGCTCTGTACTCCAGGACAGCCGGTAAATGCTGCTTTCACATGTACCTCTCCCACGGTGAAGTACTAGTGTTTCTGTGGAGCACCTCCTTCCCCGGGGGCACAGGACATCCCTGCAGACCCCTGCTCTCCCCTTCCCACTCAGCCAGCTCTGAGCATCTTCCTCTTCCCTGTAGCTTCTCTCGTTCCTGCCGATCTGGGGGGGTTCATCCCTGAAGGTACCAGTGGGTAAATGTGGAAGGATGAGCAGAGATGAAAGGGGGTGGTGCAGTTTAAGGAAGGCATTAATGGTTTCTACAGGGGTTGATGAAAGGATCCCGGTGTCCCCGCCCGACCTGAAGTGCCTGCACTTGTGGGACAGAGCACCTATGAGTTTTGTGCTGCAGGGAGTGTGTTGTTAAAATAATTTTGTAGATTTAGTGTGCTGTTTTATTTTCAAGAAAAGCTGCAATATTAATGGTAGCAGTCCCTGTACTCTTTTTAGTGAAGACTGATGCAGTGAAGTCACTAAGTTGCTTGTTTTTTATTTTCCTTTTACGTAAATTCTATGGATTTTACGTAAACATAACAGACAACCAAAGAGATTACAGACACCAACAATTAGTTAACGTACTGTTGTGATATTTTCCTCAGTTGTCTTTTTCACAGCTATTCCTTATAAATTTTTTGGACCTTTTTCTTTTGGGGTTGTTGTTGGGAGGAATCTATAGGATTTTATAGTTTGTTAGGGCTAGCATTGTGGGTTTTTTGATATATATCAGCTCTCTGTACAGTAGTCTGTCTTTTTTTTTTTCAGTTATAGCCTGACATTCTTCTGATATTCTTAAAGAATGCGGTTGTGCTTCTTTGGTTACCTGCTATTCAAATTCCCACATAGATTTAATTTCATATGTTCTTCTTTGGTATCGCTCAATTTGGCCTCATGAGAGATGTGTTTTACCCTTCAGTAAACACTTGCCACAGAAAAGGCTGAAAGTGATTTTAAAATGATGAATCTTACAAACCATTGAGTCTGAAATAATCAATGTAAATTGTGCACTTCTACTACGGTAAGATTTTCTCATGTATTACATGCCTATTACTTATACATTTAATTCCATAGTTTAAACAGATCATTTTTCAAATAGCTGGAACAAGAAACTGCCACTTAATCTATTTAAATGAAGTTGACATCCCAGTATTTGTGTAACATCATTGGAACAATGCATCTTATGTCCTATTCCATAGATCCCAAAGTGCTTCATCTGGTTTCTCACCCATTCTGATGCAAGGTAATATGAATAACAAAGTATGGTGTTACCTTGCAATTATCTGTAATCCAAAGGTGATATTTAGCAGCATAGTAATTATGGTTTTGCGTTATTAACTTTGGGGGGATTATATTAGGTAGGAGTAGCATTTCCTGGAAATTGACTTTTGTGCATTTCTTGAGGTTGTTTGTGAACATAATTATTTTTTTTGTCTTAATGGAATGAGTGCTTTATAAGCAGTGGAAAAAACCAAAGCAGCTGACTGAAAAGCCAGAATAAATCAACTTACTGATTTTGTGGCACATCTTCTATTTGGCTAATACAAATCATGAATCTACCAGAAATGAAACTGACATTGAAATTACTACCTCTCTACTTGTTATCGTCTTGCCCCCACAACTCTGTAATCCCTTTTTCCCATATCATCTTCCTAAAAACGTAATGTCAGGTATATACATTTTTAGAGAGAAAGGTCTAAAACATTTAATTGCTTTAGAATTTTGTTGCAGATAACAGCTTACTGGCTGCTTGATGGCTGCTCAGTATGTTATAGTGATTAAATGGCATTCTCTTCAGTTTAATCCCTTGACTAGTCTTGGAAAAGAAAATGGTTACTTATTTCCATTTACCTATTTCTTCTCCTAAGAGGCACTTGCAACAGGCATGCTGAATTGTGTTTTGGTGTATTTTGGAGAATAGTATTTTCCAGCACTACAGAAGTTTCAGAACATCTGCCAGTACCCTGTTACCTGTTACTGGTAATGTGGTGGATACCATGTCTACCCTGAAGAGTTCAAAATTAAAGATTAGCAATATAAAAAGGACAGATACACACAGCTTTCACCCCTTCCCCCCCAATATATTGACTTTTAATTTTGCTGTGTAATAAATATTTTCATTTATATTTGACCTTTTAGGTGAGTGTGTAGATCATTTTGGTGTGGGCATAAGCAAAGGTTTATGACTAGAAGAAAAATATGAAAAGGGAAGGAGTCTTGGCCTTATTCAAGGAAGGCATTTCAATTCTAGGAAATGGGCTGAAAAAAGCAGCAAGAATGTTAGTGATAAACTAGCATTTAATAGATAAAGACTAACATGACTGGCAAAGTAAAGCCTGTAGAGAGAAGAGGAATATTTAGTCTTCTGGCTAGATGTAAAATACTTAAATTAGTCACACTGAAGGGTAGTGCAATGAATTGGCCCTGAACCGCTACTGAAAATTTCTCCTGAATTTACCTTCTTTTTCTTTCATGGTTTAGAGATTTTCCCATAAATATCGGAAAATTTAAAAGCAGTAGGTTTGTTGGCCAGTTACTGAGCAGCACAAAGACAATGTTGTTCTGAATGCAAACCAAATAATTCAATGGGGAAAAAAGTTTCTGTTAAAATATGCAAAGACAGATATAAGTTATTGTAAAATTCTGTCCTCTGTTGTATTCATGACATTTGATTGACCAAACCTCCACTTACATGAACAAGTACCACTTCACGTAGTTTAGTAGAGATCAAAGGGTCACAGAATGATTGTGGTTGAAAGGGACCTCTGGAGGTCATCTGGTCCAAACCCTAGAGCCGGTTGCCCAGGACCATGTCCAGAAGGCACAGCCTCTCTGGGCAACCTGTGCCAGTTCTCAGTCACCAGTGCATGCACTTACTCAGAGCAGCAGTTAATCCTCTCTTTTTCTGTCAGGGTGTTCATGTTTTGTAGTGGAGAATAAAATGGAGTTAGAAAAATTGCATTTTGCATTTGAGGATGAGAAGACAGAATACAAAAGAGATTGAGTATACTTTTTTTCTTTTTCAGAGTCTCGAAATGAATGGATCTCTAATACAATACTCCAAAAATGTATCTTTTCCCAGTATGATTCTATTTTTTTGCAATAAACATAAGTAATAAATATGGTTTAATTTACATAAATTTGTCAAATAATACTTATGACAGCAACATGGGACCAAAATTGCATGTTTGCTTCAGGACCCTTTTGGGTACATAATTCAGAGACCATGATAACAAAGGAGACATAAACAGAGGAAAAAATCAAAAGTTCAAGATGCATATAATTTTGTCCTGGTTTCAGCTGGGAGAGAGTTAATTTTTCTTCCTAGTAGCTAGCATAGTGCTGTGTTTTGGATTTAGTGTAAGAAGAATGCTGATAACACACTGATGTTTTAGTTGTTGCCAAGTAGTGCTTAGACTAGTCAAGGACTTTCTTTTTCAGCTTCCCATGCTCTGCCAGGTGCGCGAGAAACTGGGAGGGGGCACAGCCAAGATAGTTGATCCAAACTGACCAAAGGGCTATTCCATACCATATGACGTCATGCTCAGTATATAAACTGGGGGGAGTTGGCCGGGGGGCAGCGATCGCTGCTCAGGGACTGGCTGGGTGTCGGTCGGCGGGTGGTGAGCGGTTGCATCACTTGTTTTTTTTTTCCCCTGGGTTTTGTTTGTCTCTCTCTCGTTCTCCTTTTCATTGCAATTTTATTACTATCATTATTATTGTTATTTTATTTCAATTATTAAACTGTTTTTATCTCAACCCGCGAGTTTTCTTTTGCCCTTCCGATTCTCTCCCCCATCCCACCAGGGAGGGGGAGGGTGAGTGAGCGGCTGTGTGGTGCTCAGCTGCCGACTGGGGCTAAACCATGACAAATTTGTGTAACCTTGGATGTTATGGTACACATTCTGCAGGGCTTGGCTCTTCTGGGAGAGGGCTGGGGCTTGCTGAGACCCTGACTCTTGGTGGCAGTCTCAGCCCTGGGGTAGAGGAGTAGGAAGTGTCCCAGACTCCCTGAAGTAGCCAGGTGTGTTGGTTGAGGCTGAAGTAATGCCTCCCCACCGGTACCTGATACATAAACACTTGCCATATTTTGGAGCAGTAGCTGTCAAGTCTTCAGATAATGGCTGCAGAGCGGGATAGCAGTTGACTAAGTGTGCTGGGACTGTGAACACAACCTACTCGTGTATGTACCTAGCAGGACAAGTATATAAATGTGCCTTGGTGAAAACTAAGCTTTCACAGAAAGGCTGGTGAGTGTTGTTGAGTTTAGAATCTCGATTTTGGGCTTACATGCCTGACTAACACTTTTTGGGTCTGTGGTCCATTGCAGGCTGGCCTTACATCTCGGCTTGCAGATTTGATTCAAAGTTGTTCCTCATGCACAGATCTTAAAACCCAGAAGTTTGGATTTGTTTTGTAATATAATAACACTGTATTTTCTTTTCATTTCTTCCCCATCTAGTTTAATCTCAAGACTTTGAAAATACAATACACATGGCACAGATCGTAACATTTTTTCAGATGCTATTAATTCTGCTACTTCATGATTTCATCTCAGCTGAAGATGGGGAAACAAGAGCAAGTAAGTCTTAATTTTTATATTTCAGATAAGGGCAACTTCAAAGCATGCCTTGAATTTATAGTATCCATTTTCAGGTCCACATATACACTTCTGTTGATGGTGATTTTTTTCCCAGTATATATTTCCTGGTGAAAATCCTATAATATATGATAAGTAACTTAAATATCTTATTTCTTCTTTAGGAAGGGAATATCTTTATTTCTTTTTGTGTCTTGGAAATGCCCAAGGGGGCAGATGGAACTGTAAAGCTCCAGTCTTGATTAAAACTTGTGTCTTGAATATTTATATTTTCACTTCTTTAGAAGTCATGTTTTGAATAGCTTAATGTTATGTGAGAAACTAAATAAGAAAAATAAAGGTTCTGTGAGATGAAGCTGAGATAACCCCAGCTCTGGGACAGACCTTCTTGCATATTCTTCAAAATTAGCATCTCAAAACGCACCAAACCAAGTTTTAGACTCTAAATCTGGTTTATAGAAAAGAAAAAGTTAAAGCAAGGTAGCTTTTTGAGAGACAAAGTGGCTGAATAAAAAGCGTGTGGAAAACTTTCCTCTGGCCAAAATGATACTTTCAGGGTAGGTCTTTTTCTTCCAGTTTTGCTCTCAATCCAGCAATTTCCGGTATTTTACAACAAACTCCATAAAACTCCTTTTGGTCTCTAGAAAGACATATATTTTTTTCAGTCTACCTGCTCTAAGCTGGGCCTGCTTTCAGCAGAGTCCAGTGATATCCAAAGTCCCTTCCAACTGAAATTACTCTGTGATTCATATCCCTGGACCACAGAGTGATGCACTCTGCTCTTGCTCCTTCTCCCAATGTCTTTTCTCTTCATCACCACCTGCATTGCAAAAGTATCTCTCCAGCAGACTGTGGTCACTTACTTTCAAGGCAGATGAAATCTTGACCTGACCAGAGGTGTCTGTAGGCAGATGTCAGGACAAGGCAAAGCTCTCCTTCCTGTGGTGGACCTGCAGCCTTTCACAAAACAGAAAGCACAGTAACACACAGCAATCCCCATGACCCCATGTGCCATGGGATCAAACTAATCTCTCCTGGTTTTGGCCATCTCCTTGGCACCTCGTGTGTCAGTTATCTAAGCTCCTTTCACAGTCGATGGAAGGTGATTCTCTCCTCTAGAGTTATTCCCTCCATCTGAGGATGTGCATATAAGATGGATAGGACTGTCGTATAGAAATGCTTGTGTCAGTCCATGGCCTGTAGTTGGCAATTTAGTCTAAAAGCTCCGTTTATAAGTGACTACAGGTAGCAGAGCTGAATCCATGCCTAACTCATCATGAAGTTACATTGTATTTGTTAAATGCTTACGTGATCTTATGTTCTGGAGGTTAAGCTCATTGACTGAGCATTTCTCTTCTACTAAAATCAGAATATGCTACCAGCAACATTCAATCGAGACTCAGGATTTTATAATAACTAGTTCTGTAAGTGTCATGTAGCAGTGTCAGAAGTAAATTAAAATGTATTTGTAAAAGGATTGGATATTACTACTGAATTCTGGAGTATTCAGACTATAGCCTTCCTCTGCAGTGTGCTTGGTTTGTTAACAAAAATGAGTTTTTATGTTTATCATCTCTGCAGACAAAGAGATATGGAAAAAACCAAAATGTGTTCCTCTCTGCTGATTGCATGAAATGCAATTGCCAGCTAAGGAACTGAATTGCATAATTTTTAAAAATAATTTCTGGTGATAATGTAAAAAGCAGAAAATGGTATCGTTTTCAGATACCAAGTTGGATCTGTGTGGCTTACAGAAACAATCTTGTTTTCTCTGATAAACTCAGCTGATTTTTTTTAAATGGAATGTATTTGTCTGTATAGATTCTAATACAAAGAGTAATTGATATGGAAAATATTTCCTGTGGAAGAAGAAAGTGGAAGAGTTCTTTAAAATATTTGTTTGATTTCTTTTTTTTTTTTAAGGTTGCAGAACTGCTCCGGCAGATTTAGTTTTTATCTTAGATGGCTCTTACAGTGTTGGCCCAGAAAACTTTGAGATAATCAAAAGCTGGCTTGTCAATATTACAAGAAATTTTGACATAGGGCCAAAGTTTATTCAAGTTGGAGTTGTCCAGTACAGCGATTACCCTGTACTTGAAATTCCCCTCGGAACTCATGAGTCCACTGAGAACCTCATCAGGGAAACGGAGTCCATACACTACTTGGGAGGAAATACAAGAACAGGAAGAGCTATTCAGTTTGCCTATGACCATCTTTTCGCAAAATCTTCAAGATTTTTAACAAAAATAGCAGTTGTTCTCACTGATGGAAAGTCCCAAGATGAAGTCAAAGATGTAGCAGCAGAAGCAAGGAAAAATAAAATCACTTTATTTGCTATTGGTGTTGGCTCAGAAATTGAGGAGGATGAACTTAAAGCTATTGCCAACAAGCCTTCATCAACTTATGTATTTTATGTTGAAGATTATATTGCAATATCAAGAATTAAAGAAGTTATAAAGCAGAAACTCTGTGAAGGTAAGTAATTGATTATAAAATATTTTAGGTGTGCAGAATGTAGTTCTATACCCATATTTCTTTATTTCACAAGCAGAATGCATGATTAATGTTACCTAAGGAAGCTGATAATCTTTACTATGATCTTCCTTCATTTTGATCTTGTTTGTGGAAATCGATCCCAAAATGTTATTTTCTCTGTTAAACGAAGAGATATATTTGGGAAAGATATGGTGCTTTAACACAGTGTGTGTTTAATTTTAGCATTTTGCCCTAGGCCCCAAATTTTTTGCATCAATAAAGTTTAGAAACCCTGAAATAGTTGAGCAATTCTCATAGTGCTGAGAATATAGGGCTTACTTTATCCTTTTCCTAGGTGCGGCTGGTACTTATCCACAATCTAGCATTTCTTCTTGACAGATACTGGTGACAGTATCATTAAAAACAGGAGTTCTTCCACTAGTATGTGTTGAAAAACCCAGAAGAAAGATTCTTGGCAAAAGTGCCTGGAATTGTAGCAAGCTGTTATGATCATTTTTAGAAGGATTTTATAGAAGAATTATCCAAGACCAACATTGTAAAATGACTTTTTATCTTTAGAATGCTAGCAGTATTACTGCATTGAGTTTTCTGATAACTTCATAAAACAATGGCTTTCTCATATAAATAAAAAAGATAGCAAATTGCTTCTAAAATATATCACTCAGAAGGACTCTATTATACAGCAAATTTTATCAGTGCTATTTTGTACATGTTTTATTACCAAGAATTGATGCAAGTCGTATTTCAGTTTTACTATATTTCTGAGTAAGAATGAAAAGGAGTTTTCATTTGCTCTCAGTTTGAGCATGGACTTCATTGAAAAAATATGGTGATACTTAGGTTGAGGATAATAGTGTTTATTTCTTGATACACTTATGAAAATCATAATAATTCCTTGTGGCTGATGTAGTAAGGTGGTCAGTCCAAAAATTAAATTAGCTAAGTGCAGCCAACTTATTTAATAAAACTTCATGCAGGGAGGAATTCCCCAAAATAAACACAATATTTTCTTTAAATAAAGTTTAGAAGAAATGACATATTTCATCAAGATGGATTTTCTGCTTGCAGAATTCAGTCAACGAGTGTCCTTTAAAATTCAGCTGCGATATTTGACATGACTCTTAGAGCAGTAATCTGCAAATGTTGGCTATGTATAGAAAAGTGTACTTACTGCTTCACCTTAGGTGACCCTTTGCTTCCACTCTCTTATGTTGTGCACTTCCCTCATGTTAGCATTGAGATGCCTCTCTCAAAGAGCAATCAGAGCCAGTTGGCAGCTTCATTTCTAACCGCAATGTCTTTAGCAGGTGATCTGAAAGAATAGTAAACTGGAAATTTTATATCTGAGTGGTGGATTATTTTATTCATGTTGTTAAGATTCACTTTGACTCTGGGAGAGGAAGTTCCATGAGGGCAAAGCAGCAATGATTTGGCCGTGATCAAACACGTGAAACTGCCTGAAAATTTTGCAATTCTCTCTTGATTGTCTTTGTTTTAATGTCTAAGACAATGCTAGCCTTTACTCTATGGCGTTTTTAACTTTGTTATTA
>VYZW01050838.1:4085-22901 GCA_013401315.1 Balaeniceps rex
AAACATTGTCCCTTGGAGAGCTGGAAACAGCTTTTGCACTGTTCTTCGAGTGGGTTGCTGTCTTTTATGATGTGCTCGGGCAGCAGTTGGGACATAAGAGCTAGAAATTTACCCCCCCTGCCATACCATAGGTGGGTAGATAAACATAAAGCAGTTTCTCGGAAGGAGTAGAGAATGATGGGCAGCTTTTTGATTTTTGCAGGAAGTAAAAAAACCAACCAACCAACCAAACAAAAAAAACCCAACAGAAAAGTCAGTACTTTTCTTCAGGCTCATAGTCTCTGTTCTGTTCTTTGTCCCTCACTTAAGTTTTATAGTATCTGTCACTGTATCTCAGTAATATTTTCTTCTAAGAGGATGGTCATTAGTCAGGAGTAGTGCGTTTACTTGGACGAATTTTACAGCAATTTTATATGTATGCCTGTGCCAAAGTATTAGGACAAAGCACCGGAATGTTTGACATACTAAATACCATAAAATTGCAGCTTGTAGATAGGCAGAGTTGTAAAATAAATGTATATACATGAGCATCTGTCTTTAATGCATGAGGTTTGTAGTACTTATGTTTGCTAGAGATTTCCTTACATGGGAATTCGGTATTTGATAATTAACTTGTAGCTAGCAGCGCTATACAGTAATATAATCCTGTGCTTTTCAGATTACCTGCTTCACAATGAGTCAGAGTAATTACTTTTATCTGCAGTTACGACAATAGTTTTACAAGAATGTAATGTTCTCTGCCTTGGCTGTTTCATAAGCTGCGCTTGCAGTTGTCTTCTGCAGGCCTAGAGTACGCAGAGCTCTTCTGTGTACTTCCGTGGCAAACGAGGTAAGGTTTGCCATATTAATGTGTAGAAATGGGTGTAGTGCTGCTATTTTCTAGAAAAGTTTGATCGGACAGAACTGACGTGAGCATGGACTCGGCTATGAGCTAAAAATGAGAGTATAGTATAGATGGCTTTTGAGAATGGGATTTCTTCCCAATTGTATTAGTTGCTCAAGTTCTCCTTTTCCTCTTTGTTTTGTTACTGTGCTAGTCGGTGGGTTGCTGGCACAATGAATGCTCTTCAGCACCGTGAGAGCTGTCGCAGGTACGTAAGAATAGCAGCATGGGAAATAGTCTTGGAAATATGGTGCTGTCCTCCAATATAGTGGAATCAGGATGTGTCCATCTTATTAAATTTCCTTTTTATTGTTAATAGAAATATATATAGACAGAGAGGAGAAAAAATAAGCGGATATACCTACAAAAATGGGGGAAATGCCTTGGGCTTAATTGATACAAGAGGAAGAGAACTGCGAATTTGAGCATTGTCCCAGGAAGATTGATGTAGTAGCTACCTAGGCTACAATAAAATATTTACAAAGATGCCTTAATTCTGCGCAGTTGAGCTAAAAAGCACCCCAAAATGCAGTGCTCTGATTCTCATCTTGCCAAAAGCTATATTGATCTATGTCAAATGGCTGTTTGGGTATAAGTCTTATCAGATGTTTCATAGTTAGACCTAATCATATTTACTGTGCCATGCGTGTGCTGTATCATATTCCTGGAATCAGAGCTGACTTGTCAAGCAAACTGTCTGTCTGACATTTCCTTTTGGAATAAAATGTTGCTGCAGGTATCTGGGAGGCACAGACATGGTGCTGGAAGGTCCCCCTCCCCAGCAGTTGGCTGAATTCAGACCAACCGCAGAAATTGAGTATTCTGTTGGCGTGGGGAATAGTAGTTGCCTGTCTTGATGACAAAGAACAGCTTGCTAGAAGTTGGTATCCTAGCTAATTTAATTGTTTTGCAGCTCGCCTGTCTATGATGTGTTTCTGATAGGTGCAAGGCTGTCTCAAAAAAAATATGGGCTGATCTCAGTAATTGGAAGTTTAAAGTTCATCATAACATTTCCCTTATGCAGAGGGGAACTTTCTAGAGGTAGGCTTTTGAGCGGTTCCTCTTCTCTGTGTTGTACATTTTCCCCCTCCCCACTTCTTAAGTCTTTGCCTAGTCTTGAGCTGTTGGTATTTTTCTAACTGTAGACTGTTTTGGCCTTACCTTGCTCTCTCGGCTGCTTTTCCTTTATTGCACCGAGTAAATCCTTAACCCCCCCCCCCCTCAAAGCAAGCCCACAGGTCAAACTTGTAGGCCTTGCATTTGCCCAAGTTGCTTTTTTCACAAGGCTCTTTTGTTAGAAACAGTTCTGGGCTAGCTTCAGTCACTGCTAAGCTTCCTGGAAAATGGAAGGCAGGCAGTCCCTGCTTTCTCATGTTACTGAACAAATCCCTCTCCCCTTCCCTGGGGTCCGCTATACCTAGCGAAAAAACTGCATTTCAGCTGTCAAAAACTGCAGTAGATCCACGCTGCAGAATTATTTGTTCATGCTTAAGAGGCGTATATTTGTTCAGGGATTGTAAACACTGTCGTGAAGATTTTGACAGGAGTGAAAAATGAATTTAAGTTGCTGGTCCTGAGGGGAATACAACTAGCATTAATTCTGCCTGCAACACTTGGCTGCAGCCTGTCCATGCCCTCCACTCTGTGCTGAGAAGTAAATGCAGCTTGATATATTATTTCTTGTCTTTGTGGTTGCTGGGACAGGTTGGGCACAAATTTGTAATCTGTCTTGGCACACTGGCGAACGTAAGAGGAGGATACAGAAAGTAGTGTTTAGTTTACCTTATGTATTAGTTACCGTATCATGAATTACATCATAAGCCCTGTTCTGAGAGCTTGCAATGCGATGGTAACTTACCAGGTGGAACAGCTTATGACTAACCAGAAATCATTTCTCTGCAGGAAATGGTTGTGTTCCTGTGATCAGCACAATGGTTTAAGGTGTGGAGGACACTAGTCATAAAATGTGATTTTTAATTATACTCTGATTGTAGAGTATGGATACTTCATGAATAAAGATTGAATAGACAGAGGTCTTTTGTGGTTTTGCTCCTTAAAGTGTAAAAGCTCCGTTCCTCCAAAGCAGTTATGGTTTCCATATGCCCGAGATGAATGGGAGTAGCAGAAGAGCCATGCAGAAATGTAAAGATGCTATGAGCTCGCATGAAATGCTAAAAAGAATGACCTTACCTGAGCAGGTTCATTTCAGGAGGGTGGACTGCTGGCCGTTGCTGGTAGGAGTTGTAGCTTTGAACACTTCTCACAGGTTTAACCTGTTAAGCAATATTTAAAATCATTTGCAGCTGCAGAATAGGCAGGTCAGTGATATGCTGGTTCGGGTTATGCCGTCATGGGCCCGAGCTTTCTCTTTAGGAGAATATGAAACGGGTTTAGAGAAGCAAAGAGTGGGCAGTACGTGGGGAAAGAGGAAGCTGTATTAAACTCTTCTTTCTAACAGAAGTAACTTGCCTACTTGCAGAAGTTCTGGACCCTCTCCTGCAGAATGGCTTAGAAACCAGGATGCTGATTAGGTTATAAACGCGAGGGAAAAGAAAAGACTGCTTTGCGTGGCATTTGTTCAGTTCAGAGCTCCAACACCTCCGTGTTCTGAAATCAAGCTGAATCGAAGCTCTTCAGTCAAGAGCAGTTAGACCAGCGGGGAAGATGGTTCTCTCAACGTGGCCTTACTCAAAGTCAAAGCTGGGCAGCAGTGAGCTTGATGGCTTTATCTGTTTTACCCTATTTCTCAAATCTACCTACAGTGGGAAAAAAAAATTATTTCTTTTAAGGCAGCAGTATTTCAAATTAATTTGCTACGATGTGATGTAGATGTAGACTACCGAGGTTAATAGCCTTGGATGCCCTGGTAAATGGAAGACTTTCAAGGATTTTTCTTCTTCACTTGGTTAGCTATGAGGTTGAAAATAACTGACGTTCATAATTGGCGCTTTTCTTTTGCAAGGACAGGAGATCTTTTAGGTGCTTTCTCTGTCAGGAAGTTGTATAAAATATTGTGAAAACACCCCCCAGCAGCCTTGCCTGCTGTATTACACCTATTTTGAATAAGTATCTTGTGTTTTTGTTAATGGACTTCTGTGTTTGGGGCTGGGTGCAAGTACAAAAGGAGAGGTCCAAAGCTTATCCAAGTATCAAAAGACACCTTAGATGTAAAACTGGCCTTTATTTAGTGTGGTGTTGTTTGCAAGAATAAGTCATACAGGAGCGTATGACTTGTAGCTGTGTAGCTTAAAATGTGTTTAATGTTGCTGTGAATATTGCACAATTATATGTGGATTCTCCTAATGTATTAAAAGCACCATAATTTTCTTTAGAAAGGAATGCAGGCATGGCTGTTGCTTCTACTTAAAGTTATTGAACTCTTGTGACATTATGCATGGCTTTTGTTTAAACACCTTGTGTGGTCAGGAACAAAACACAAATGAAATTGCTGATGATTTTTATTGTGGTTCCAGTAACAGGCTGGAGCATCTTTCCAGGTGTATGTAATCGGGAGGGATAATTATGCAGTGTTTTTCTGTGTAGTAAGTCCTTTTAGTAATTCTCTTCACAAGCAATTGCTGTTGTTCAAAGGCCTGTATGCTGTTTTAAGTAGAGCACAAGTCCAGAATAGGATTTAATATTAACCTTTCCTTATAATGAAACACCCAAGTATTAACAGTGCAAAGGGTGCAAGTTCTGCTACGCAGTGATTTTACCTGTATCATCTAGCCCATTGCTGCAGATTCAAGGATACACGCTCTTCTGTCGCTCTGATAGTTGGGAAATTTGATGCTGCAACTTCTAGCAAAGAGATTCTGTGGAGAGTATGTTGCTTGCAACAGGCAAGAAACGTGACTTCATTCAAGAGTGCCACTGCCGTTGTGTTACAGCCAGGCTTTAATGGACTCAGACGTTCACTTTAAATTAATACGTTTTACATGGAGCCCATCAACTAACATTTAATTTGCTTCAATAAGAAGTCAGGGCATGTGGGATCAAAATGGTCTGTGCTTGGGATAATCTGGAAGAATCCCTGTATTACAGCATCTTAAAAATGCTCACTTAAACAAGAGGTAGCATTTGTGAATAAGCTAACTGCTTAATGCAACCTTATATCTCAATTTAGTGCTAAACTAAGACTGGATAGGAAAATGATCTCTTAAGCGAGGATTCTAAAAGCAGAGAGAATGGTGCATTGTTTCTTTCCTTTTTTTTTTTTTGTTTTTGCTTAACAAAATAAAGAAGGCTTCATGGAGGTTTTTTTTAAACTGAAGTCCATCTTGCATGGTCCAGTTCTTTCTGAGCTAATGAAAAGATGCAGACGGCTATTTCTATTTACAATGCCAAACTGCCGCCTTGTATCGGGAATGGTTTAGTGAGATTGCAGATATAGGTTCTTTTCTCAATTAAGAAACACCATTGCAAATGGTTATATAGAGACTGATGCTGCAGCAGAATTTTAGTATCGTAAAGGTTTCTTTACCTCTCTCCAGAAAGTCTTGAACATGATGCTTTCTTACCCCAAATGACCACAGCGTGTTTCTCTCAAAGAGCATGCCCTGCCTAAATTTCTGTCTTGGCAGGTTACAGGATTAGGCTGTGGATCCTTTTGTGTGGGAATATAAGCTTGTACATCTGATGGGCCGTGAAGGCAATTCGAATGAAATCAGTATATAATAACCAGTTACAAACTGTAATGTTGATAGTTATTATCTAGGTGTTGGAGAAGGGATTAGTGGGCATGTTACTACAGACCCACAGTGAGAAGCAGCAGGTAACGACCATGAGTAATGCGAAATGATTAAATCGATTAGGCTTGTGCATGTTAAGTGTAAAATCTCATGCCAGCGCTGGTGAGCGGTGCAGTACGCCTTGCCATTTGGAGTTCCTGTAAACAACGTATGGGCGTCAAAAAGATCCGAACACGCAAAAGAACAAGCAGTGCTGCCGCAAAGGAGCACGAAGACGTGTCTCTAACCTGTGCCGGCAGAGCACGAACCCTCCCGGGCAGCACCGGAGGTGTAATTACTTGGTCCTGCCATAGCACGGGTGTTTTCTTCCATCTTCTTGCAGGTGTGGTACACCAGAGAATGCATCTTACATGCTTCGTATCCAACAGATGAGTAAGGCTGGGTGCATCTCGTGCCAGAAATGGAATAGCGGTGTCTTAGCGTGCAAGAAAAAACAATTATGCTGTTCCCTGAAGTAGCGCTGACAGTTCATCCGTTCAGCATGTTTATGTTTTCAGGAATCGCTAGCTATTAATACTTTCATGAGCATTTTATGGTCATTGTTCAAACTAACACTTTTGTTTCCTGTTGTGGACTTAAGCACTCAAGAGCTATTAGGTTTTCCTTTCTGTTACTGCTTTTCTCCCCACAAACTGATGGGAAGACACGCCAGCAATAATGAAACGGAATGAAAAGCTTCAGACTCAGTACCTGAGAGAATGGCAGGGGAGAAGCTTAGACTGCTGTAAATGTTTTCTTCTGTTCTGTTTCTGTTTGGTGCTTTTCTTCTCTGCATGACTCGGTATAAAACTACCAGGAAGAAGAGTCTTGTCTTCCTAAAGAGTTTTTCGTATGGAAAAAAATGTATTGTCATTAAATGTTATTTGAGGAATATTTGCTTCCTTGAGGGAGGGATATTTTTAGTGAAAGAAATAGTGTCGTTGATACCATCAGGCATTGTTAACTATCAGCTGGTCTACTTGTGCCTTTCTGCCTTAAGCAAAAACATATTTAAAACAGTAGGTTACTATCTGGCCGATTTTGTAAGCACGTTGTCTGTTGTCTAAATTACCATACTCACATCTAAAAATCCTGGGTTTTAAGAAGAAAATTACTGAACAATTTTTGGAAAGGCAAACTTCTCTAAAACTAACTTTCTGTTCTAAAGAGGTTTTGTGAATCTGCTCCGGTGGGCAATTCTCTTCACTGGTCTGTATTTCTAAACTTGATGATACTGGGAGAGAAGAAAGGAAGATGCTCGTGTTCATTGAGGCAGGTATTCAGGGAGTGGGAAAGTGATTTGAAGCTTGTGTTATAATAGACTGCTCAGTTTAATTTCATGAACATTAAGGTTTGAAAACTTAGAGAAGCTTTTAAGGGACATTATCCAGTTCTTGAGATGTCTCTATCGGCTTTCTTCAGTGTAGGAGAAGATGTTAGTATCGGTGAACTGGTAGCTACTCTTCCAATTTCAAAGGAAACACAAGTTTGTGGTGTGACTCAGCTTTAAAAGAACACCGCTTTAAGCAATGTTAATCCTAGCTGACTATTCATGTGTTTTGTTTGTCTAATATCCTTGTAACGTAACTATTCCCGTTAAAGAAAGCCAGCATCCTTTGTTCTCCTCTAAGCTATGTAAGACATGACTGCAGAAGTAGTTTGGGGCCTGAAGCTGCAATGACTGAATGCCGCTGGAATGTAATGCGTCACATCTGGTAAAAGGGGAATAGATCCATAGCTTCCAAAATTCAGACTAGCCCTTTATTTGGGGGGTGGGTAGGTGGTGGTTGGAACTAAAACATCCTTGGAAGGTGGGAAAGAAGGAAAAAAGCTTGGTTAGGTTTGAAATTCATAATGCCTTTTTTTTAAAAAAAATAAATAACTGCAAATATAACAAGAAACCCTGAAGTCTGGTAGGTTTAGATGGCAATGTTTGCCTTTCTGCGTCAGAAAAAAGATTTTTGGATACAGCTGGAAATCATAGCGATTGATGCATCTGAGCCAAGAAATAAGTGTATTTGAGAGCAGCAGGAGCAGCTGGCTAGTTAATATCCTGCAACAAATATGTGAAGACTGGTGGGTTTTTTAGCATATAGTGTGTACAGCCCTTCCCTTTTGGGTATTAGCATCCTCGTCATTCCTGCCGCTGCTTCTCCTGTGGTTATCCAGCAAAGGAGTTACCTGTCTGCTCCGCTTCTGCTGTGGAGGTGATTAATCGGGTGGTGTTTCCCTCTTCCTTGAGATGAAGGGAGCACCAAGCTTTGGCCCCTTTCATCGTCATTTTAGGCTGCACACGCAAGTGGTGTCACCGGTTCTGTTTGCTAAGGAGCGGAGGGCATCCGCAGCCTGCTGGGATTAAGACTTGCGGAAGACTAAGTCGTCTGCTTTTAGACTGTAACTGAAGAGAAAGATACTGATTACTGGGACAATAATTTAGCGTATGTTGAATATTAAAGACGTCAGAGCCATAGTTAGCACCTTAGTAGCATGCTGACTCCTTACCATTATATTTGTTGGAGCGTGTAGTAGCACTGCTGCCAAGGTCCCTTTTAAAGTCTTGTGTGTTACAGCAAATACAGGATGATCATATGAATGAGCAAGCTTTCTATTGTCTCACTTCCTTGGAAGTTTAAATGGAGAATTAATCCTCTGCTCCATTGTCATCCTCCACCTTCCCATCCGTCTCCTTCCTCTCTTCGCTACAAATAGTCTGAGGTTTAAGTGTGAGGAGAAAGTAAGATTGGCATTTTTAGCTGTTAAATGAGGTTAATCAGCTTGGTAGTGGGTGGGAGAAATGTGCTCTGTGGTTAAGAATGTGATATTAATGGTTAGCAGGACCCTTACTATCAGTCCAGTGTAAATTTCCTTCTGTTAGTCATGAACTTCTTGGTTAAAAATTGCCCGATTGTTTTATTGTTCTCCTAAGAGAAACACAGAGATTGTGGGGAGGGTATGTATGTGTGTAAAAGAAGGCGTGCTTTTCCTCTTCTCTTGAAGACACTGTCTTGAGTTTGACGGAAGGGAATTAGGGCTGTAAATCACTGTTCTGCAAAATGCACTTTAACTGGCACAAAGAAAAGAAATGGAACTACTGGAATCTCTGCAGGATGAGGAAGGTTAGTCTGAGCAGACTTTGAGATGCTTAATTTTGGCAGCTGCCCAGAATGGCTGAACTGCTGGGGAGGAATGCTAATCCTTTTTGCTAGCTTTTGGCACAGTCAATAAAAATATGCAGATATGTTTTTCCAAAAATACATCCCTTTTTTTTTTGCAGAATGCACAGTGCACTGTGGGGATGCAAATAATACAGCAGGATAACCTGAATGCAGCCAGTATTCCTCACTTCAACAGTTAAAACCTTGCAAAGCAGCATATCAATTTTTGCAATGTCTGCTTGACTTCCATCCATAAATGACAGCCTGCTGGCAGAAAGACCAGGAGGAATGATTAAAGCTGTGCAACACTCCTTGTGTAACAGAAGGAGACCATCTTACAGATTGCGAATATAATCGACTGCTTTAATTAATTTCACCTCCTTGACTTTAATATTAAAATCTGAAAAAAGAAGTTACTATTTTTGTAGAAATGTACATGTAATTAGTAGTTAAAAAAACAAATACGATATGGAAATACGAGCTAAAACATTTGATGACAAATGCAAATTTCAGCCTAAATATTTTACTCTGCTTGGCAGTAAATCGTTGCTGGTAAAAAGATGCACAACAAGTCTTCCTCCATAAATCAAACTTCAGCTGTACAATGGAGAATTCGCACGCTGTTATGTTGGATATTCCTGCACCACAACAGCAGGAAAGAGCGGACGTAGCCAGCGTGTCATCTTGGCACTGCGCTCGTCGGAGCTGCCGCTACTGCATTAAGATGTAACCCGTTCAGGTGCCTCTGATAACGCCCGAAGACAGCAAACTGCAATACCACCGTGCCTGCCTGCGTCCTTTCCTGCAGAAATGGTCCGCCCTGCCTTCCATTTCAGAGGGGATTAAATTTGCACTTTGCATGCAGAGCTGTATCGAGTAGCATAGTGATTATGTGGGTGTCAAATCAGCTGCCTCGATGGGAATATCCCGCAATCCTAGCCATCACCAGATTTCTGTGTGGATTTGAAAATAGGATGAAACGATGCGTTTTGGCAGATTTAAGCATTTTCAAGAATGCTTTGACTTACTAGATTTCTGGGCCCATGGTTTGCCATTTTCAGTTAAAATATAAAAATTGTTGAAGTGGCAACAGAAACTATCATGATGATACTCGGAGATTACGTTCTCAGGATTGTTTTTCATCATGTGGTATCCAAAGTTTCTTTTCCAGGGGTGTAATTCCTGTTGTTATAATGGACTGGGCAAGTCTCGTGTGGCACTACTGCCATTCAAAGAGAGTGGCACACATTTTATTTTCTCCGTCCCCCCCAAACTCAAACCATATCCATGCGTATGAATGTGTGTCGTCACGTTTTCAAGAATCTTAGCTTTTGAGTTAGTATTGTCAAATACTGGGTTTTGCTCTTTAAAGGGTTTCGGTGCTTAAAAAGAGGAACTGCCGGATATTTTTACAGTTAATCCAATAATGAACTCGAACATAATGATGCTCATAGTATGAGGTTTAATTATACAGTTTGTAACTGTAATTCCTTTTCTTCTACCCTTTCAGTACTGCAGCAGCAGTGAGTGTATATACCCTGCATTCAAGGATGCTTGTCTGAGTACTCTGCTTGCAATTGTAGTGCTGGGAAACGACTGAGGCACGTGGATTATTGAGGATTTTGATGTAGAAGGCACATAAACGTATGAACTGATTGGACTGAACAGATAAATAGTGAGACTGATTCAGATAACTTACCTTCAACTGTTTGGGTTTTTTTTTTTGCACTGAAGATTTCCCTTATTTGCAACCAAATATTGCATAGGAGAGCAGGAAGAGTACTGATCCCAGTAAGAGTGAATTTAGCTTTTATTCTCTTACAGACTCATGTTACTGGTTTGAGGGTGTACAAGTGAGGGGGACCATCTGCTTTATATTTCAAATAACTGTCATCGGAAGACTTGTGATTTTGGGTGGGGGAAAAAATTACTTTTCTCCATAGTTAACGCTTTGCCTGCAAATCATGTCTTTCAGATGGGAAGAGGAACTGACGAGAAGAATGAGTCTGGAATCTATGGTAGAAACCTTGCGAGAGGTAAGTTTTGAATAGTATGTATTGAAAGGTATAGGTTTTCTCTGTACCTTTTATTATGCTAGTAATTATTTGAATTTGTTTAATTAAACTGTCTTCTAGCTCGAGCAGCTGACTGCGTTGCTGTATGCTAGAGAATAGTGTTAATGTTTGGAAGCTGAAGCAGGAAGGTGCTGAAGTTTCTGACAAAGTGAAATGTGGGGGTGGTGACATGCCTTATCAGCCCTGCTCAGGTTAAGTGAGGAAGCATATGTTGGCCTATTACCTCTTAGTTCTTTGTGTGCTTTCTCTTGCAGGAGGCGCAGGAAGCGGAAGCTCTCCAGGAGGAGTTAAATGAAAAGATTGAGAGACTGAAAGCAGAACTTGTGGTCTTTAAGGGTCTGATGAGTGATGTAAGTACACTGGAGAGCAGAGTGGCCAACTCCCCCTGCCTTTGTGAAATGTGTGTGTCATGCAAATGGCTTCATTCATAAAAAGGTTATGGTCTTAGTGAGTGCTGCTTTGTAGTTAGCATTATGGCTGCCTTTATGATCTAATGCATCAGACAGATCACCCTTCCCCCTGCTTCCTGTCTGGTCTGTGTAGAGATGCATTAACTTGCTGCTTAGCCCATAACCCGGACTCTTCCCTCCCTTCCCCGTTCTCCGCAGCTGGCGGTGCCAGTGTTCAGATCTGCAGCCGTGCAAAAAAAATGTTGGAGAACTCGTAGGTTAGGGTAAAGGGTTCATCACCGTGCAGCACCATGTACTGCTGACAAGGGGGATTTTGTTGTGAATCGTGCAAGAAAGTCATGCTCAAAAAGGAACACGCTGTATGTGTTTCCCAACTCCCTTTATGAAAGCTCTGAAGAGGTTAACCCAGTATCACTGGTTCAGGTATCTGGCTTTGTTTCCAGTGCTGCTTCGACCTAACTTAAAAAAACCCCCAAACTTGTTTTCTCAGGAATTTCCTCATGTCTCATTAGATATTGACTTTTCCTTCAAAGCTGGGGGATCTCTTAGACTATGACTGGATAATTTTCTTACATTTAGAGATACTGAGAGCATGTACTCATGCGGCTATCTAGAAAGATGAGCCAGGTGAACATTAAGTAAGGTGCCTTTCTCTGTACGACTGAAGTAGTGCTGATGCCAGTTGCCAAATGAATATGTCCTATTACACTTACTTATTCTGTAATTTTGTGTAGAACTGCTTCTTTCTGTCTTTATATAAGCTTGCAGAACCTGCTCCCTGGTGTCAAACGCATTCTCTCAGGGCCACTAGATCTGTTCATGTGAAATTTGGCAGTTAGCTGTCTCTTCTTTTGGTGTTTAACCAAGCATGCCTATTCTCGATTAGAGGCAGTGTGAAAGGGAGAAACTTGTTAGGGCTCCATCACTGTGATGACTTTTTCGCTGAGGAAGAAATGTTGCTCAGCGTGTATAAAAAGGGTGGTGGTGAATGGAAACATCCTCCTCGACTTGAGAGAAAGTGTGCAAACAGCTTTGCAAACTGTAAGGTAGAGGAGAGCCTAAGGAAAGCAGTGAGAATGCTTGTTTTGAATCCCACTGTGTAAATACTTAGAGCAGAGAAATGCAAAATGTTGGCACGTGACTCTTGCTAGCATTCCTGTGGCTGAGAATCGCTGGTACCTATTCAGTTGGTAAGATTGTGTTTAGAGTGTGTCAGTGGTTAGAGATTTCTTTTTCTCAGTGTGTTTGGAAAACAAAAATCTCTAACTTGTCCAAAGGTGGTTGACAGGGGCTATAGAACAACTCTGTCTAATAATTTAAAAAAAGAAGGGGGGAAAAAAGAAAAAAAAAAAAAAAAAAAAAAAAAAAAAAAACAAAACAAACCCAAAGCTTTCTACTTGGAAAGGGGATTTGGTATTTAAGAAAGCTCTGCAAAGAGTTTTTCTGCTTTTCTGGTCAAAGTGGAAGCATTGCCTAGCCATTGAAGTGGTACTTTCCAACAGAGTAAGCCTCGTTTAGGCTGGAAAATATGCTTTTTGTGGAACAGTGTTTCTTCATAAGGAGCCAGCTGTACTGTCTGAGTGGGAGTATCTCCTACAAATTATGTTTATAATTACTGCTCAGAGTGAAGCAAGACAAAATATTTTTCAGGTAGAATTTTTGCTAGGCTGGAAGCCAGGTTAATGCCAATGAGGAGTATTTTCTGTGTCACAAGTGTTCATGGATCTCTTCAGATCCAGTCTTGATTTTATGTTTTCATGGTATGTATGAAGTTGCTGCGTAGCCTGGATTCTGTTTTAAAAGCAACTTCTCCTTGCAGGCACGGTTTTCCTGTCTGAAATGGGGGGAGTGTTGCATACTCAGGTTTTAGATCTCATTCTATTCTGCGCATGCTCAACAGGGTTTTTCTCCTCCATTTTTAAAGCTTTATTGACCCAGTAAAAATTTACTCCTGCCACATCTAGCAGTTGTTTTGGGGTGGGTATAGGTTTCTTGGTGACAAATCACTCCGAGTTGAAATTCTATTAGAATCGGATAGGAATGTTAAATGTTAGCTGTCTAGTCTATTTAGATTGTGTGTGTACTGCCTTTCCCGGAGAACAAGATGTGATATTGCTTAAGAATGGTATGCCCTGGGGTTAGAGAGATACTGTGGGGTATCTCTTCTTTCCTGAACTGTATAATAATAGAAGATAATCACTGCTGTCCTTCCTGCAGCCCATGACAGACCTGGACACAAAGATTCAAGAAAAGGCCATGAAGGTGGACATGGACATCTGTCGGCGAATCGATATCACAGCCAAGCTGTGTGATGTAGCGCAGCAGCGCAACTCTGAAGACGTTTCCAAGATATTCCAGGTGATTAGGCCATGAATTTTCCATAGGGTAGGACAAGAAGTGAGGGGACAAGAGGGAGCAGTGTTAAGGAGTGTGGTCCAGGTCATTTGCCTTTTCTTGAAATTTCTCTATGTAGACATACTTTCTTCTTTCTCAGTCTTGGAAGTGTAGCTCTCTTCTGCAGAAGCTGCTGTAGTACTAAAAGCACAAAATTTAGAGAGTTTAAAAAAAGAAGTCTCAGGATGACCTTTAAGACATGCTGTTAGTCTGCTAGTCCACAATGAAATGCAGGGGAAAAAAGCATTACAGGGTCTAGGCTTGTATAAATGGCTTCCTCACGTTTGGTCCCTTCACAAGTGAGAGGTTTTAAGCTTGTAGAACTGTCATCTGAATGTTCTTATTTCTGGCTCAAGCTCCATGGCCAGAAATAACGCTTCCGTGGTGGTGAGCTATGACTGCTTTGTGAGACTAGAAACTCCAGTTGCTTTCCTTGAGCTATTGTGGCTTCTTGGTGCTATCAGGAAAGTCGTCTAATTTGCTCCAAAAGCAAGCGGTTACAGCTCTGCGTGGAGCAAACCTGTAACTCCCAATGCAGTTGGTCTTCTGTCATAACTGCGATTTCAATTGTGATTAACCCAGCTTCTTTCTACTTTGGTCTAAATGTGTCTTGTTTGGTCTTTCAATAAGTCTGACGCTTTTCTCTGTATAGTGATGCCATATAGTGTGCTAAATGCTATACAAAAACCACTGTAACAGATCCTTGTGGTCTCTACTGGTGTGCTTTCTGGCTGTAGTGAAGTTGCCGAAATGTTTGGTGATTTTTTGTTTTTCTTGCGTATCCCGAAAGACTCAAATCTCCTTATTGGAGACAATTATTTTTCTAACATGTTGAGCCATTGCATCGTGCTAGTGGTTCCTTCTTGTCTTTGAGTAGAATTGCTGTGTCCTTCTGCTCAAAGGTAACTGCAGAGCGCGCTTTTGATCAAGCATGCAGTGGTTAAAATGATCAGCATGGAGAACGATACCAATAAGGGACGACTTACATGCCAAGTAGAGGAAAAACCACAGTAGGTTGGGAGCAGACTGTGTGTTTGTGGCACTATCTGTGAATATCTCTTATGTTCACAGTCCTCAGACGAAGAAGTGATCCTCTGCGCCCTTTGCAGGATTATCCCTTGAGTTCTCTGCACATCTATGAACTTCATTTCTTTGAGGTTGTCCAGGCATTTTCATGGTTCAGTTAACCCTTCTTCTGTCAGCCCGAAGACCAGCAGTCTGCCTCTGCTGATGGGGTGGGAATGGCCCTGAAATAAAGGCTATCTAGAAAGGCTTCCCGTCTACTCTTTCGTGGTGGTTCAACGCTGGGAGCAACAGCCTGTGGCGGTGGCAGGAGAGGGAGAGTTCTGTCATTGCTCTCAAGCCTGCTGCCTGGGCACTCCTGCCAGCTTACGCTTTTACCCTGTATCATTCTAACCTCTGCATGTTCTCTGGTAGATCATAGACTGGTGTCAGTGAACAGATGAACATCTGTAGAGCGCTGGCAGCCTGCAGCTTGCTTTGCTCTTCGCCGTTCTGAACTGCTTCCTTGTGCTCTGTGTTCACCACTCATTAACAGATGCAATTCCTGTCTTGAATACGAGCAATCCCTGAATTGCCTGGGAGCTGCTGAACAGTTATATTTGCTCAAACCTAATGCCTCTCCTTCTTTATTTCCGCCCCTCATGGCGCAGCACCTCAGTTGAACCTTCTAGTTACTGCTCTTCTCTCCAATTAAGGTGGCTTCCAAGAAGAAAGAACGCAAGCTCGCCTCTGATGATGACCTCTCTGAACAGGATGGAGACAATGGCAGGTTCTCTGACGATGAGGTCAGCTGTTCTTTGAACATCACGGATGAAATGAAGCGTATGTTTAATCAGCTGTGAGTATCGTGGACGATGTGGGGAAAAGTTATTCTGAAATGCAGACTTAGTCCCAGAACACCTCAGCTGCCAGCATGGTACATATTTGAAGGTTTTCTGGAAGTTCAAATAAAACTGATTTTTGTTCCTCCCTGAAGTAGGGGGAACTATAGAGAACATAAAAATACAAACATCTAGTTTTACTACTATATATAAACAGTAGCAAAAGAAGAAACTTGCAACAACAAAAAAAAGTACAAAACTTGAGTCTATTCTGTATGTTTGGCTGAATATTAGATTTCTAGAGTTTTGGAAAGAACCTTGCTGCTGCTTGGGCTGGATAGAATTTGGCAGCGTCACTGAAAACACAGTTTGAAATGGATACAAACTTCTCTAGTATTTTGCATGATTTTTTCAGTCGAGCTATAGGCAAATGGTAGTGGTGGATCTGTCCGGAAGATCAGTTCTGGCAGTGGACAATAGTTTATAGATTCCAAGAATGTTGGTGTTGTAAGACTTGCTGCAAAGTCTGGTCTCCCAAACTGGAAGAATTGCAATTTGTTTTGCCTAAAGCTTTACCCCAAATTGGAGCCTTGGGAAGCTTGTAGCAGCCGAGAAGAGGCTCTCTGCACCTTGGTGCTACGCAAAGCAGTTCAGGAAGCAGGCTGACAACGTGCCCCGCTGTTCTCTTCTCCTGTTCTAGAAATGATGGAGATGGCCACAGTCTGGGGAGACTTTTGAGGGTCTCTGCTGTTTTCTTTTGGCAGAGAAAAGCCCCAGCAAGCGCCGTAGGTCTGACTTTCCTAGCATTTGAATATGGGTGTCTTCTGCCAACTTCTGCAGTGACTGCAGAGGGAAGAATTCCCAGTGCTTTCCCACACAATGTAGGACAGTATTTAATACGTAGGAGTACACAAGAAACTGTCCAAGAAGCAGTAGCTCCTCTTCTGTTGTCAGCTGTTGCCTAAAGTTCTGTTTTCAGAGTGTGTGTCTCTTTCTGCCTGAATTTCACATATAGGAGGGCATGTTTTTTGCAAAAGTTGTAGGTAACTCCTCGTTAGGACTCTTGTTTTAGAAGTCTTTAGGCCCTTATTAATATTCAGTGTAATAAATACAGATTTTTGACTTCTCCGCTGCTAGAATTCAGTGGGACAGCAGATAGTGTGGAGTTTTTAGAAAAGCAAGAGGCTGAAATTTAGCTACTAGGTTGGTAATGCATTTAGCTTTTAGTTTTGTTCTTAAACCTGTACTGTGATACGCAGTTTTTGTTGGTGCTGCTAATGAAATTCTTATCTCCTGGTCCTATTCCATGTGGCACAAAGCGCTGTAGGAATCTTGTTGATACATTGAAATTGGGTTGATCTAGAACAGTGTTCATGCCTTATTGGAGATGGTACATTTCTAAGGATGTCTGGGTTTGGGGGCTTTGTAAAGTAGAAAACAATAGCTTACAAATAGCTGAATAGCTTGCCTCATTAACGGAAACAAAGCAACTTGCATTTTATCTGTAATGAACTTTAAGTGTCTAGTAGGAAAATGTTAGCTTTGAACAGTGTGTATGTCTGAAGTAAGCAGCAGTCAGGACTGGGAGCCTGTGTGCTCTCTGACAAGGATAGCTCTAGCAAAAAGAAACTGATTCTAAGAAGTTGAATTGCAAAAGGCACAATCGTGTATGTCCAAATTGATTGGGTTTTTTTAAAATTATTTTTTAAAGTCATGCTGAGTATAGACAAATAGCCTGTCTCTTTTGCCAAGCCCTTCAGCCTCCTAAAGACAGTATTGGACTCTGCTTCCGGACTGAGATGTTATCTGCTTAAAAGGAAGTGAACTAAAGTAACAAAAATGCATCAATCTGAAATTAGCAGACTGCTTCTGGGAGCAGTTTCAGATTTTTGTCAGGCCTCCTTAACAAGGACAAGAAGCAGCTACTAGTGTTTCGCTCTGCTGCTGTTCAAACCAAAAGGGACTTCTGAAACTTTCCTTTATTGCACAACTGACCGTACTAAAGGGGCTTGACCAAATAACAGTGTTAAAGGCCACTCTTGCCACTGTTTGTTCTCAGTCTGAAGTGGCTGTAGTAGTGTCTTTGTTGTTTCAAGTCAACAATAAGTATTTATGCTCACCTGCACATCATTTTGGGGTTTAGTTTTCTCATAGTTGTTACATTTGAAAATAACGTTTAAGTGCTGCAGGGAAAATGTTGGCTGAACTTCCCTGTGAAAATTGGCAGGGAGTCTTCTAGTGGCTGTTTCTTGTAAAATTCCTCAAACTGTGTTTGGGCTTATTTTCCCATGTGTAAAAAGAATAGTTTAAAACATTTTTGTGGTTTTGCAAACAGGGGAAACTAATGTGCAGCACCATCTGGAGGACAGAGCTAGGACTGTGTACTTGAACCGGGAATGCTAACAAGGATCTTTTATCCTGCTTTGGGGTGGCAAAGAGCCCAGGAGCGAGGGACTTGGACAGTGGTAAAGCCTGTTCGTAAAAAAAATCTGAGGAGTTTCAGCTGCTGCACTGTTTCTTTCATTTAGTTCTCATAGCCCCTTTTTTCTAGAAGATTAATTGAAGAACTGAGGGAGTGGGGCTGGAGTAGTTTTCGCTAATGGTTTTTCTGTTATCTTAACAGTCGTGAGACGTTCGATTTTGATGATGACTGTGATAGTTTAACGTGGGAGGAGAACGAGGAAACGTTGCTGCTTTGGGAAGACTTCACAAACTGCAATCCTTCAATTGACCTCCAAGGAGAGGTGAGTTTATTTTATTATTTTCTCAAACTATTCTCTGCAGAAACTGTATCCCTCAGCTGCTCTTTTAGCCATTTGAGCCTTTTGATATTTGACTGGTGATCTAGTTTGCCAGGCAAACTTACTTTGATTTTAAAATCCTCTTAGTGCTTTCTCTCTATGGTTGCTTTTCAGTCTGTGCAATTAGTTTATTTGCCAAACTTCATTTCTTCTGCTCCTTCAAACTGAGTATTTAAAAGTATCAAGCAAGCGTCAAAAGATCCGACGCATCTAGCTGTTACAGGAGCATCTCACAATCTGTCACCCTAAGCAGTTGTTTATCTGAAGCCCTGTATCTTCCACACAGCATCTCACTTTCTCTGTAGATTATCATTCACACTTTAATTGTCAAAATAGTACCCGTAGCGTGGGGGGTGATATTGCACAGTTATTCTGGTGGGGAGAAAAATAAACTCAGTATGGGCCATGGAAGATGTTAAAGGACCTCCAGCCCATCACAAAGAAGCTGTGGTTGCAGGACTGTGGGATCTCCTGAACCCGTGAATCTTATGCGTCTGTTTTCCCAGTCGATAGGAATCTCCTGG
>VYZW01050840.1:4016-24164 GCA_013401315.1 Balaeniceps rex
CACTAGATCTACACCATCAGTCACCAAAGTGCAAGCAATAATCCTTGACTTGGGGCTACCACAATAAAGCAAGTTCAGGAATGACACAACTAACAAGGGTTAGTGACACAAACAATTAGGGGTTGCACAGATGTCCTGTCCTGCAGCTACTGAGCCATCTTCTTGTCCCAATACAATTTCTGAACACAACTGTAGCCATTGTGTGTGTAACAAGCACAAATTCACTGTTCTGGATGTCAACAACATGAGGAGGATTTTCAGAACAGGCCAACGAGAAAGGAAGAGTCAGGGAACGAAAAATGGTACAGGGCAGGAAACAGAGCAGTGTTTCCAATGTTTTGTTTAGAAAGGGTTAATGCCCAGTTCTCGTCCATTTATTATGCCATTGCTGAAGTTTCTTTTCTGATACCATCTGAGGTAATGAGCACAGTAGATCTGATGACATAGACAGTAGTTTAGATTTAACCTTCCTGTGGTAAATACATCTGTTTGAAAGTTGTTCCCTCCTTATTTACCTTTTGAAAATGTAGTACTTTTCTGACTCAAGAGATGGGAATGGATGCTTTCCATCCGACTCTACAATCTAGCATGATCTGTTCCTCATTAAGGATTGAGCAGTAAGGTATAGAGATAGGACAACGTAGACTCATTCATTTATTCCTCAACTGAAGTAACATATATGCTATCATTTGTAGTTCCTATAATCTTCACTTAGCAGTGCAAGTCATTTCTTGTGCTTTATCTTCATTCTTTTAATTAGCACAACCTAAAAATTCCCCTGGAATTCATAACCTCTTTCCTATTGCCCCACCTAAGTTATAAAGTTGGTCTCAGTAACCCAGAAAGATTCCTTTTTTTTTTAACAAAATTAAATTCTGCAGATCCAAACTGCAAAGAAATGAGGCTTGTGAGGAGAACAGAACTGGAGATAAGAGCAAACAAGACTGCAAGGACAGCTTTGATGAGCTCTAAAGCTCTTCTGTGATTGCTGCTCCCCTAGAGTCCCTGCACTCCTTCTACAAGAGTGTGGGAATAGGTTTGAATGTGTTTGGCTACCATACAACAGCAATGGCAAAAACACTGTCTATATCACCAGTGCAACCAAATTCACCAACCTCTCCCCAAAGGTGAATGGATGTTCAGCTCTGCCATGGACAGGTATGCCAGAGACCCCCGGGGTACCCTCCAACTTCCAAACTGAACGGTCAGCATCCTGCAGATGCTAGGGCTTTTATTATCTTCCAAAGGCACAGTATTTTTGAACATCTAAATTCAAACAAAAAAGGTCTGCCTCATTTTTTTTTTCCTATAAATAATGTTTTCTTTTAGTTCCTGTTCCTGATTTGTCTTTATGAAACATTTCATTCTTGGTTTTTCCTTTGATTCATGTATGTAATGATGTATAAGCTTGGCTGCTGTTCTTAGCTATTCTTCATTCAATGAAGACTAAATAAAATGGTGCCAAACCATTAAAACAATTTGAATTTACAAGGTGAGGCACCCCTCTAAATGATGAATGGCTGAGATTCTGATTTATTACCTTTATTTTCCATATAAAATGATGACTCCATGAATAAATTAAAAAAGTTTCCTTAAAGCTGAAACGTGCCAGTATACTACAATCATAGAATCCAGGGAGTTTTCTGTAGCAAAGGGTTTTGTGTCACCAAAGCAGATGGTTGTTCTTTCTAAAACCATAAAGTCTATAAAAGCCCAAGATAGAAATAACTGAAAAACAGTTCAGATACAAGTGTTAGGAATCACCTCTCCATTTACAAACATCAGATTATAGATGTTTTGGTAGGCCTTAAAATAAAAACCTGATAGCTGTGCTGTACTTAGCTGAAGTTATAGGTTAACTCCGTATGGAAATTAGAACAGGTCTGGTGGAAGCTAAAATGAATAAATAACCCTGTTAGTTTTTGTTTTAATATTAACTTTTTATTGTTCTTTTGTTTCTGGTAAAGGTGAATGCTTTTGCAGTAACAAAAGACCTACTTGTATGTAATTCACATTTGACCACCTCCAAGAGGAGGAAAGAAACCATGAGCCCCAAACTTCAAGCCTCATTAGTGTCATGTGTAATCCTTACTCTGGACATAACGGGCTCATGGCCTTGTTGCATTCACTGTAGTTATCAATAAAGAGAAGGATGTCAGAAAGTAGAACGAGGAAAAACTGTACAGAGTATAACTGAGATTTGTATTTTTCTTTAATTGCATAACTTTGTAAATATTCCTTCTCTAAAAAGGCACCAAACATTGCCAAGTGATCTAGAGTGATCTATACATTATGTTATCCCTAACATGAGGCATAAATAAGTAAAAAAAAATATGTAGTGTGCAATCTCATTAGTGCTGCTGTGAAGCTGACATAAATTAATTTCTTTAACACTTTATTCAACTGTGAAATACAACTGTAGGGAATATACTTAAACTGAAATAAAGCATATACTAGAAAAGGTTTCTGTTTGCAGCATTGTCTCTGACTAATGAATCTAAGAAAATAAGAGTCTAGAAAAGAGGAAAGGAAAGCTAGCTCTCCAGCTATTATCTTCTCCACAGAGTTGACATACACAGGCTCATTATTGCATTATGTTTTATTCAACAAAATCACTTTAATGTTGCAGCTTAAATTGAATTCACTAAAGCATCTTCATCTCTTGCCTAATGTGTCTCAAGTGTCTGCTTGCTGTTTGCATTTTCTTCAGAATTATGGCAGGGAATCTTTGGAAACAGCGAAATTATATGCAATCCTCAAAACAATGTGGCTGAAATGGGGTAATCGGCCTTCAGCGTAATTAAAGAAACATTCCCTCATCAAAGTAATTCTGCAAGAGACCTAGAGGCTGTATTGTACAAATCATCCACTTAGTAAAATTCTTTATCTGATTTGCATTTAAAACCTAGTTATGCAAATAGGTTTGCTCAGTGGATCGCAAGAAATGTAATGACTTAAAAAAATTATAGTGATTAAACAAATCTGCTGCTTCTCCATAAATCATGGTGTGTAATTCCCTTTTATTCACCTAGAAATATTTCAATTAGTCTGTTATATAAGGTCTTCTGGAAGAGAGGAATTCCTTTGATGCATACACATAGTCATGTATGACATCCACTCTGGACATGACAATTCTACTTCTCTGAAGTAAACTAGTGATTTGTATCAGAGCAGAGGAATTACATTTGCCATTTTTATCTGAAAGCTTGATTCCCAGCTTAAACTAAAGCAAATGGCAGTGAAAGGTGATGTGTCAGTGAGAATTAGTAATGCACCGTGGAAAAGGCTCATTCTAACAACGTTCGAGTTCACTTGCAGCAGATGGTAAAGTCCCATTTCTTAGACTAGCTTTAGCCTTGAGTACCAATGCCGGTGTAATTCTCTAAAATCAGGACATAAGGTTTGCAAGTTGTATTTGTGTTTTGCTACTGTTCCGTAGCTACTAATGCTTCAGTTCACATGACCTTTTGTCAAAATACATTTTTTGCTTCTTTCATTGTTCATAGTATCTATACAAACACAGTACTCCTATAGTACTTTTTTAACAGCAAGGATAGTCCACTAAGCCACATTAATCTTTCTCTTAAACACCATTTCAGTACATGAACTAATGCATTTCAGACGAAACGGCATATGAGGATGAGCAAAGGAGCTATACAAATGTCTCTTCAGTCAAACTGTTTAATTTATGCTAACAAATAGCCTGTACCTTACTTCTCCCGGACACACCATGTTTCAGTTGGAGTATCTCATGGCTAACAAACTCTGGGACTGGAATTTGGGGATTTGCAGCCATTTAAGCCAGATCTCTAAAGCTACTTGTTTCAGCTGCCCTGAGACACAGTCTTGAACAAATAATTATCTCTTCCTTAGGATTATTCAGACACTAGCTGTTAGGTGACCTTGTGTCTTAAGCACTGGGAAATCAAATTTCCTTGAGATGTGTTATTGCAGCCACTGCCTCTGCTGTGTTATTGTGCTCAACCCCTCATGATCCTTCCCTAGGCCAGGCTTCCCTTGCTGTTTCCTAACACCATCTTTGAGACATCTCAGTCTTTAATGGTCCCAGCCCTAATGGCATTTACCCAGAAAATGACGGAGGGAACAGCAGGATTTCTGTGTTGCATCTGATGAGTTTACACGCAGTCAGAAAGAATCTGAAACATGGGCATATTTTGAGAAGAGAGGATTTTAGTTTCAGTGGAACTAGATGAGGTTACAAATTGATTGTTAAAAACTTCTAAGACTACTGTTTTGTGGTGATCAAGCACTTCATTGGGTTGCTTTATTTTGATGCTACTGGGAAAAAAGCGTTCCTTTTTCCCTTTGGTTTACCTTGAGAGAATTTCTAAGTTTCTCTGACATTTGTACACTCCCTTTTCCACTTCAGGGTATATACACGTTATAGTAGTTAGTCTGTAAAACTGAAGTGAAATATCATTATCTAGAATTTTTAATAAATTTGCATCATCTGAGCTTTGATGTCAAGGGAAAACATAGAATAATACAAAATAAGCACCAGAACTTACGATAAAGTTTATGTTAAACACTGAACTCTCAAACTTGTGGAAAACTACAGCCCCATAATTCCCAGTGTTAATTTGCATCACGTAACTGTCCCCCAGGCACTATAATTTAGCAGCACATAAAGAACAAAAGAATTTTCTTCTCTTCTCCCCACACTTTTCCATTCTCTACCAAGTCTTCAGAGAATGAGTGCTTTCAAAGAAAACCTCAAAAGAATATGAGGGTTCTCTGGCAGTGCTGGAGGGTGAAGGAGGACGCAAGAAGGAAGGAATGAAAAAAAATGAAAGTGAACTCAACCAGATATTAAATCTTGACTTTGGAAACAGGCTAAGAATTCTTACATTTAAATAAGCATAAAATATTAAAGTTAGTTTCAGGAGACAGGTCTGGGAAGTAACTCTTCCCGTTCTTACTGTGAACTTTTGTCACTCTGTGTCTCTATTCCCATTTACGTGAGGGGGATAAATATTGTTAAAGGCTGTGACAAATGTAACGTCTTAGAACTCTCATATGATTTGCCATTAAGTAATGTAATAGTATTTACCTGCTTTGCTGTATGACGTGTTCTGTTCAGTGCAAGTTTCTTACAAACCTTCCCCACCCACAAGTGAAACAACTTAATGATAGCAAGCGTTCCTATACCCCGGGCACCTCGCAAGTCTCGCAGTCCCGTCAGCATGTGGCAGCTGCTGCTCCTGACAGCTTCGGCGTCCCACGGTTTGAACAGCCCGCAGGGACCGCCGGCACGGCACGGCACGGCACGGCACGGCACGGCACGGCACCGCTATGACGAGCCGGCGGGCTGCCGCCCGGTCCCTCCAAACGCCCGGCCCTGCGAGGCCCTGAAAACCCCTCACGCAGCCGCGGGTGCCTCGCCAGCCCCGCGCTCCTCACGGTAACAGCAGCTGCTCCTGCCGCCTTCCCGCCTTTCGAGCCGTCCGCAGAACCGCACCGCCCGCAGCCCCACTCTCGCCAGACCTGCCGCCCGCCGGCGCCTCCCTCGCGCACACGTCCCGGAGGCGCCGGGGGCGCGCGGGAGCCTCGCGGGAGCATCGGGGGGACCGTGGTCACCTCGGTCACCTCGCACGCCGCGGTCTCGCCTCACACCTCTCGGGCTCACCTCACACGCACCGCGGTCGCCTCACACGCCTCGGGCTCTGCTCAGCAGACATCTGTATTTCAGAGTAGTGCCACTGGTGGTTTGAGGTGAGGAGGGGAAGAGGTGGAGTTACGAGCTTTCTGAGGGATGAGAAGTTACTCAGCATTTAGTCACACCTAAGAGGGAAGCCTGCAAAAGAAAAAGCTAGAGAAATCTTAGTACAATGTAGAACAGGAACTGTGTTTTGAACATATGGAAATACAGTTTTTATTCACTCTATGAACAGCAATCAAATCCTCGTTGTTTTTAAGAATAAGTCTGAATTTTTCATTTTAACTTTGATATCTACATTGTAATTGACTGCCAAAACTCTGTGAAAAAGAACACTTGCGTGTGAAAAGAAAAATTAAAACAGTGTTTCAGCAGAGTGAACAGTGTTCTGTGTGAAAACTTCCGTGTGAAAAAGAAAAACGCTGTGTGAAAAGAAAAAGGTGTTTCAGCAGGGCGGGCAGTGTTCTGTCTTGTGTGTGTTCTTGCTCTTGGATGCTGCGGTGTTGCCTATGGCAGAAAAGCAGGCCCAAATAACTTGGCATCTTCAGAGCAGGATTTTGAAAAACAAGAATATGCACAGCCAAATACTGAACAGCAAGAGAGAAATAGAATGCAAAATACCTTCAAATTAGCTGGGCACTATTTATTCTAGGTATGGAATGAGTGAGGAGTCTTGAAAGAAAATATATGAGAGTCATTGTCATGAATGCCTGTGTCATCAGCCATGGTCACAGGGACTTGAGTATAATGTGGTTATTTTTCTAGGTCAAGTAGTAAACAAAAAATGAATGTGAAAGGTTCTTTTTAAATTTGGAAACATTTCAGTATCTCAGCAGCTTTCTCCCTTCTTGAGCTATTTACCAAGCTTGGTCACAGTTTCAATCCCCCTGAAATCAAAATATTTTGACAATTCTGCTATTTGTCAGAGTGTTTCCTACCTCTAAGATACGTAAAAACATCTTGTATAGCCACAAGAAATGGTTCTATACAAAAATCAATTAAAAGACTGCTGAAGTTAGGTGCAAGGAACATTGGCTATATTTTATTGACTGAGAAAAAGGAGATATTGTAGACTATCCCTTCAAATTCCTTGCAGCCCCTACAGGATGTATGAAGGACAGTTGTTGAACAAATGTGAAAGATAGGATAAGCTGTTCAATTTTTATTTGTTACTGTGTAGTTAAAAAGGGTATGATTGGGAAGAAGATTTTCTGGTATCCAGGTTGTAGGACTGTGCTCCAGATCAAGTTCAACGCTCTCAAAGGAGCAGGACACCATGTGCCCCTGAGACCTGTGCATGCTCCCTCGGTGACATTTCCTTTCCAAAGTGTGGAGCTTCCAGCAGGCAGCCAGGCAAGGAGGGAGGAAGGACAGAGGTGCAGGATCCAGCATGGGGAGATGCCAGAGTGGCAAGCAAACTCCTTTGACCACAAAAATGGTCCCTGACTGTGCTTCAGAAGCAACGGAAAGATTTTTCCTATCTGGGAAATATCTTACGGGCTTACTCAATTTAAAAAGCTTGAAAGCTATGAGAGTAGAAAGAAAGACTGAAGTAGAGGGTACATCTTTGCAAGAGAAAAGTAGGCATCAGACAAAATCATTTTCAAAACCTCATTTATTCTGTTTCAAGCCTTAGTGCTGAATAAAGAGGTAGTAAAGAGATAATTTGTCATACAGAGCTTGCATGCTTCTAGATTCATAGTTTATTTTAATAAACCTATTTATTTTAATAAACCTTTAGTGACTGGTGGCCTTTGGTGTGCTCCTTGCAAAACATGATGCAGATCAGAGGCATCTAACAGCATTAGCAATGGTTAATGTTAATATTATTGTGTTCTAAACTGTTTTTTAAACTTACACCATCTGTGGAAAATTACGAATTGCACTCTTTTTAATTATGATTTCTTTTAAACAGGCCAAACTTAAAGGGGTGACTCTACTGTTAGTTGCTCCAATCAGTAACCATTGAGATCAGTAAACCCACCTGTGCCAGGATTACCAGTATGGGTGAAATCTGGATTACACTACAGATGTTCCTGAGAGAAAAATCAAAATCCTATCATGTGCTTTTTAACTACAGTTCAGGTTAGTCATGGATTTATTTGTTTTGGGATCATTGTTTTTCAGGATCTCGTCCTAATTCCAAATTATTTCTTTGGTGAATCCAATGTATTCTATTTTTTAATGCAGTTATTGAGTGACAAGTAGGTAAATTAACATAATTGGTATATAGAGTTGACCCACATCACATGTATTGATCTGACTGGAACTGGAGTTTGCTGTTTCCTGTTTACCTCAGTTCCTCTGGAACAGTCCTGTGGAAAATACTTTTCTTAAAGTTCATGCTATGAAGAAAATAAAACAAATCTCTTCTCTCTAGGCTGATTTTGCTAGTGTATTTCTCTTTTTCAAGTCTCCAGCCTTTGCAATTCTCTTATTCTGCTTTCTCAGACCCATGTATTCTTCAGCAATGTGATACGTGGTATTCTTTGCACAATATGAAACTGTGTTTCTGGATCTATTCATTAATTAATTGAATATATTTAGCATTCTTTCATTGGGTTAGTGAGAGCTGGCCACCTGTGTCTGCAAAGGCATAATTTGACAACACTGGAAAAACTACAGTGATACTCTTATGAGTTAAGTTTTCCTTCTTGTCCAAATTGTGTGTGAATTTATTTAGGATAACTCTAATAATTAAAGTCTTCCTTCAAGTGAAGGTAAAATAAATGAGAAATAACTATTGAAAGAACTATTTTTAGTATTAATTCTTCAGGCCAGTTCAGTGAGATGAGAAAATATATAGCTTAAGGATGTCACAGTGTAATAGCTGCTGGTTTTATAGATTGTTTTATATTCTGTAATCCAGCTTTAATTTCTAGAAGTACATTTACCTCAGAGCAATTAAATATTTTTCCTTTAAATTCAAGGTTGAAATGCTTTTGCCTATGTATCTACAAATATGGGTGCCACAAAATTAGTTTTCTAAAAAAAACCACAAATAGAATACATTGTGAAGTGTGTTCATGAAATAGGGTTTCATACTTCCAGAGAAACTGCAGGAACTCAAACTGTTAAACCACTTTGGTAGACAAATCAGTCTGCCACTTTCTCCTTGCCCTTACCATGTAACATCAGTTCAGAGAAACAAACTAAGGAATTTTTCTTGTTTATTTCATGTTCTTTGATGTGAAATATGGTCTCTGTTACCTTAAAAATGTTTCCTGAATGTATTAGAGAAATATATAATTCAAAGGTGAACAAATGTTAGTAAGGTGACAATGGGGCACATAGCACCATGTTATAACATCTGATTTCTTCTGGAATGACTGGTAGCACTACTGGCATAAGCAAAAGGAATAAAAATCATATTTTCCAACCCCTGATTTTGCTTCCCTTCTTGTCTCAAGATTGCAACAGATCATGGCACAGAAGTAGCCAAGTCTGCTTCCATAGTAACAAAATGTCTATATTCTGTGGGAAAGATATTATGCAGGAGGACATGTCTTGCAAGTACATACAAGAGAGCTGGAAAAGGCCCTCTGAAAAAGGATAATGTTTCTTTGAAGGAATAGGTAAGCTGGGAGAAAGAACATCTGTTGGGAATTAGTCACAGTACTGCTGGTTTGTAGAGGAATGAAGCCAGACTTGGCTCGAGGTACTGTCAATAGTCAAGAACAGATTGAAAGGGCTATATGCTACATATAATTCATTATCCTACATACAGTTAAAAAGAAAAAACAAGAAACCAGCCCCCACCCCCCCAAAAAAAAAGAAATTCAAATGCCAAGCAGAGCTTAAGTTTGAAATGGAATATCTTAATGAGATCTACAAAACCTTCTGTGAAGAATACTGGTGGGTCATTTCTGGCCTATAAATAAGACATACTTCAGATTTGCATTTACACTTGTTACAATGTAAACATTTGTTTACAGTGAAGAATGATCTGGGCAATCTGGAAATCTAACAGCTCATTCCATGTAAACTGAGCAGGCTGGACTGGCAAGGAGGCAGGCCAGAATTACTAGCTAGTTATGCCGTCAGCAGCTCTTCTGGCTTCCACTGAAAACTTTGATGAGTTTTTGCAGAATACATAGATTCCACTGATTTGGTACTTTCTTATGAGGAAATATACTGTTGCAGGTAATGTGTGAACAGTCCTAACCTTTGCTTTTATTCCTTTATTGTCTTACTCGGTGTTGCCTTTCTTCAAATTGAATTATATACTGTAGGGAGCAGAGGACATTTGTATTTGGATTACAAACATTCCTGAAGCTTAGTTGGGCATGAGAGACCTAATGGAGTAGGTGGCATATGCAAGCCTAACATGCCTACCCAACTTGCAATTTAATTGTGTATTTTGAACTGGCGTTAGCATAATACAAATAACAAGTTCTATCCCCACATCTGCTAGCTCCAGATTGGTATACATAATAATTATTTTCTTTAGCTTACAAGAATTTCAGATACATAAACCAAGAAAGCTGCAAAAATATTCTAATAGGATGAAGGCATTCTGCTGCTGGCAAGTTCACGTAACTGGCTGTATTGTACTTGGATGTCAAATGCAGTGAAAAACAGAAAAGTCTTAAACTTCCGTGTCTTTAAGACCTAAAGAGCAACTCATGAGTCACTCTTACAACTCCTTATTTTTGCAGTGTGCTTCATGTGAAGGAATCCCACAGAGTACACTATTCATGTGAAATAGAGACTAGTCAGTGCCTTTCGGTTGCTGGACCCTAAGAACAAAATGAGTTACCACATTCAACAATGGTCTGTGAAACTCCTGAAGAGGTGAGGAATGCATGATGATATTTGCTTTGAGCTGGGCATAGGAAGGAAGAGAAATGAGAAATGAATGGCTCCAGTTACAAGTCTACTACACAAGCCTGCTAAGAGCCTACTACAAGAAGAAAGGCTTCAGGGCAGCTTTTGTTACCTCTCGTGTGTGTCCTGGCTGTATAACACCAAAGTGTTACTTTGGTTCATAAAGTCCCTGCCATACCCATGTAGCATTCTGTAGGAAATCTAGGAATAGGATGGCACTGAGTTGCATATAGGTTTACACATTGGCAAAGGTTTTTTCCTTTTTTTTGTTTTGTTTTTGGTTTTTTTTTTTTTTTTTTTACAGTTATGTGTCTACTTTGTGTAGGCTTGCCAAGCCTTGTACAAGTTTGCAATGCCCTCCTATGGTCAGTCTTGATACACCCAGCAGTGATCTGTTTTTCAAAATTCAGCATTAATAAAAAGTTTTCTGTGGTTTTTTTTTGTTGTTGTTGTTGTGGGGTTTTTGGGGTTTTTTTTGTCCCCGAAACAAAAGGCAGCCTCCTCAAATGTAATAGATAACTTGCTTGCAATTGAACGAGTTTTCTTTCTTCCAGTATATACATACCTGGAACAGTGAATGTAGAATGATAGATATGAGTTAATCTAGTATGTAGAAATCGCCACCTCTTTTTAATTAACTATTGATTTGGGGCATTTGTGTACTGAGTTTAATCAAGTGTGGTGAGAATAGATAACTTCACTTTGTTTGAATTTACGGTATATAAATCTGATGCAGGACATCTATATATTAGGAGTGGAACTTCCTGCTGGGAACAGTCAATATCTTCCCTGGAGCTAGGCATTCAAACTGCAACTCCATTTTACTGGAGTCTCTCAGTTACAAAGTTTTATGTGGCAACAAAGATTTTGATCTTAAAAAAGACAGTTTACCATTACGATCGCCGTATGTAACGATATGTTCTGGAAATGATGCAGACACTACTTTTCATTGAGAAATGAAAGATGATACTGCCAGTGTTAGCTGAAACCTGAAGTTTAGCTGTTGAGTGGGGGGAAAGTACCGCTGCCTCCAAAGGTGGGAGTTTCTTTGCCTACAGACTATGAACCAGAGTGAGGAAAATACCCTGCTGAAGAAGTAGTTTCCTATAGAAATATTGGGAGAAAAGTCTTCTCTTACTTTCATTTGAAAGTCTCACCAATTATTTCAAATTAATTATTCTAAAATATTTAAAAGAATCCAATAATAGACTTCATAGGTCTGTTTAAAAATGATGCCACAAAAAACCTTTAAGGTCTCATTGCTTTTCTCCAGTCTCACTGTGAGTACTTTGTCTATATAGTATTAATAAAATGCCTCTTTGCTCTGGTGATACCAATTATTCCATGGCCTAATAGGTTACACTATTAAAGTTTCTGATATTCTAAATTTTAATCCTATTAGCTTAGTCCCTGAAGAGTCATCTCCTTCCTTGGTGTGTTCATCCTCCATGTATTTCAAGAAGGTTATTGTTCCCCTCTATGATTATTTAGTCAAGGTATTACACATTAAGTCTTTAATTGTTTCTTCTGAAGAAATCCCTTTAGCCCAATTTGTGGCTTAAGTATTTGTGCTTATTGACCAAAGTGCATCTTCAGTACAAATGGATGCTGTTACTGCTAGGTAAACAAGCTTTAAATCAACAGGCTAGCTTTCAAGTGCTTATGCTAAGCTTTTTCTTAGCCCTAATGTTGGCTAAGTTCAGCAACTACCTGATGGTCTTTCACAATTTTTTGCTTGTTTTTCCATGGTAAAAATCTCAGCCCCTGGAAAAGGACTGCAAGACAATGATTTAATGCCATTAACTAAAAGAAAAGTATGCTAATTCTTTTCATAGTGGCAGGATTTGGACTTTCGGATAGTCATTTTCCAGTATAGTTATCTTTCTTTTTCTGCCAAAATACTGAGTATCCAATGTAGTTGACAGTCTGGCCCTCAGCTACTCTTCAAACTAATAATCAAGTCCATGGTATACAGCTGAGGATAATTGTTAAGGAGTAACTTTTCTGCGTCAGATTTTGAAGCACAAAATGCATTTTGCACTGGCTAGTACAGCTATCAGGACTAACTAGCCTGACTTGGTCTGTGGCACTGGTAAAGTGCCTTTAGACTAACAGCATCTGATGTGTCTGGTATCAAGCTATGACTATTAAAGTCTCTATTAGCTTAATCCTGCAGAACAGGTGCAAGGGAGAAATGGTCCCTTACACAAGGGAGAAACAGTCAAGTTTTTAAGTGGTGTATAGAGGGGTTAGGAATATCACAGTTGTTCAGGGTCTACTGGTAGCTCACCCTTTAAATAAAGAGCCATAACTTAACATACTGTTGTCACAAATGGCTGTAGAACATGCATGGGGCAACTTTTTACATGAATGAGAATTAGGCAAATATGTCTTGAAAGCTGAGGGGTCATTTATTCCTCTTACTCGATCTGTCAGAAATAGATCAGTTTCCAGAGCTGGTCTATGCAGAGCATGCAGCTGTGAATCTGCTTTTATGAGAAAAACAAGAATGAAGGACCTCAACTCCCATTTAAAAAATGCTTTCTCCTTACATTAATATCATTGAATTTGTATAATGTATAAAACCAAATAGAAATAGATTGCTGGGGCTGAAAAGAAGCAGCAGCTTGAGCAATGGTTGAGAATTAGCAATGTGAACTACAATGGCAATTGTTTGTGCTGTGTTACACAGCTAGTATTTGAAATGTTTTAAACCTGTTACTGGTCAGAGTGCCTCATAGCTAGGGACAGATTTGCAACAAGAGAAGGAATACCTAGTTGTATTACAAAACTTTGGGCTTTAGAAATCTCTTTTCATGACAGGTTGATATGATATACTGCTTGGAATAGCTCTTCTTCAAGTGAGAGATGGGATTAGGTGACCCCAAAGGCTCCTTTTCAACAACCTTTTCTGTGCTTTTTTATCAAAATGTCTTAAACTGATGCCGTTGAAGACTCTAATAGTTTTGCATATCTATAATAAAATAATGTTTAAATATAGGGGAAAAGAAGCAGACCTATCAAAACATTTGATAGGGAGATAAAATTTAGTATTTATTTAATATAATCTCACACAACACTTTGTTGCCTATGTAGAAAACTGATTTTTGAGACTTAAATACCAAAGCGAAGGACAGAATCTATCTGAAGTGACTAGCAGGTCGGTCCCTTAACTTATGCCTCAGTTTCTGTATGTACAAATGTCTAGAATAATTGCAGATGGGTTTCAAGAGTCCATGTGTTTCTATTGATACACAAAAACGGGCACTGAAAACGTTAAAAGCAAAGAATACTATGTAAGAATGTAAGAGATCATAGATAAAATACAAGCAGAAATTCACAACAATTATCCAGAGACTAATGCATTGTAGTATAGTTTGGTGGACTGTATTTGTACACAACTGTAATATTAAGAGATGGATTTCTATGAATTGAATCACCAGCATATGATGTTGAAATCTTTTCATCTGGTCTTGGCAGATCTGCTGGGCCATATCCTGAACAGCACTGAAGGTAGAGTGAAGTTATAGTGGCTATATACATCTATAGTCTCTCAGAACAGATGATCTTTGAGGAAAATCATGCAAGGGGGTGCTATATAGGAAGAGCAGATATGGTGAGATCTGTCTCTTTAAGCACATAAACATTGTAGTTGTATTAAATACTTTAATGAAAAAAACCCTATGTAATTGTAAAAGCTGAAATGTGGAGCATTCGTTCTTCATTAAAAGAGCTGGAGTAATAGCTTTCAACTTGATACCTAAACTTAATGGTTTGCCTAGGTGGTACAGAAATGATCAATCAAAACATAATAGCTAATGCTGTGCATGTGTTATTCTAGCTGATGTAGAAGCCAGCATTATTATTAAATTTAATGGCTTCTTTCCAGGACTTCAAATTCTATGGCATTTAATTACTTCCTTGTGTGGTTTGTACCGCAAAGGTACAGCTGTTTAAACACTGTTGATAAATAAAGGGGAGACCTTTAAAACTGTGAGAAGCAGAGGCTGTATCTCAAACAGATCATTGTCTGATTAAAATGCAATAAATGAAACTGCCCTTATTGTAGAGCGTGCTGGCACGTGCCAGCAAAGCATCCTTCTGCATTGTGAAACCTGGACACTGGTGTCGGTGCTCAGAGCACAGCTGCAGCTCCCTGGGGCCAGGCAGGATTCAGGGGAGAGGTTTTTGGAGGGTTGGGGGGCATTCATCACTACTATAGTAGGTGTGCTCATCTACCCTGTTGCTTGTGAGTACACAAGTGTCAAGGCTCTGGGCCCCACCACCCAAGTTTGTTAGTTTAAAGCATGATTTGCCAAGTCAGCCAATCTGCCTGCAAAGATTCTCATTCCTCTTCTAGATAGGTGGATCCCATCTCTCCCCAATTATCTGTACTCATCAAAGAAGGTCCTGTCATCACAGAATCCAAAGCCCTGGCAATGACACCAGCCATGAAGCCAGACTTTGACCTGCACCCCCATCTCTGACTGGCAAGATAGAGGAGATCACTTGGGCCACTTTCCCCTTCAGTTGTGCTCCCAGGGCTCTGAAGCCCTGCTTGATCTTGCCCAGATACTGCTCTACAGTGCCATTGGTGCCCTTCCCACGCTAACTGCCGCGGTGCTCCCCTCAAATGGCTGCCGCTCCCCGGGGGCCGCTTATATGCAGCTTCTGGCAGGTTGAACTGGCTGTGGGGCCACCGGCACTGCCCCGAGCTCCAGAGACGACCTGTCTGCCAGCTGGTCCCTCCACAGAGGCCAGCTGAGCTCGCCAGGGATGCAGAAACCTCCTCACATGCCTTGGGCTTCTCACAGTGATGGCACATGGCAGCTGCCGCTTGTAGTGTTGGCTTCCTGTGGTTTGAAGAACCAACATAAGTGATAACAGTTACATGTCCAATGAGTTTCTGTCAGTCATAAGGGTAGTTAGCAGTTCCCTGTTTTAATATCACTACGTTTTTTGAGTTGTAGTATATTCTTGCTCTTCTGCCCTAGAGGACAGCTTTCTCACAGTTAGGTTTATAGGTGTCCCTGTAAAATCAGGATAGCCCCAGTGACTCAATCTGAACTATGTAAAGACTGGCATAATCTAGCCCTTTATTATTCATAATTTCTTGGTCTCTTGCCTCCCATGACAGGACAGACTTCTTTAACTTCTTGTAGGACCGATACACCGTCCAGTAGCTTATCTGACTCCTTGCCGTTGATGTGTAGAGTACCATATGCGGCTTGCTCTACTTGGGACCTAACAGAATTAAATGTACTTCCTTTACGATAGCTGCTAGTTCTGCAGAGGTACAGCAGGGTTTTTTTCCCCTTTCACTTTCTAAGGAGAGCAAATAAGGCACTCCTTCCCTCAGTCGTGTTTTGTAGAGTATATTAGGCTGATTTATTTCCATAAAGGTGAACATAAGAGATTATAATTCTGTTGCTTAGAAAAATACATTCTGAAAGTTTAGGGCATTAACTAAATGAAGGCTAGCAATTACACAGCATCAATACTTGAATGAGAGAGAGCAAAGGAGTGTAAAATGTGAAATGTCTTTGCATTCCAGGTGTGGTTTCTTCTGCTGACCTTTCCACTTTCCGCTTCAGTATGTCTTTAAAAATATTTATTTCACCATAGCTACATTCTGAGCATAACACATCAATGAAATAAGTGGCACTAAGAATGAACAATGGGCACTAAAGGGGGTTAGGAGTCTTTTACCTGAAATACTAGACTCATTTTGAGGCTGATATGAGCAGATATGCATTAATCTTTTCTGTTGCCCTTGGGCAGGTTTAAAACTGCTAACCCACAGCCTGCTTTACATAATAGCAGGTAGTCAGACATTAGTCGTGGCTCCAAAACCTGTATTTTATTCCTTGGATCAGAGACTGCCTGTAGTACTTTCTTGAAATATATAAATTGCTTATACAACACTTAGGCACCTGAGATAATGCATGTATAAATGAAACTTGATAGCAGCCTTGCCTTTGCCATTTGATAACAGGAACAGGAGGAGGCAAATAACCTAGTGAGGTTTGTTAGACACTGAATGGCTTTCTAGAATTGTGTCATAAAAGGCTTTGATGGATCAGGACGTACCTTTCAATCCCATGTAAAGGTGAACCTTCATCAGTCATGAGACACTCTCACAAAAGGCAGGGACAGCTTCTTTCTGATTCAGGACTGAAGGAAATGGGATCTCTTCCTTTCAGGGCTGTTGCTTGGAGGAAAGTGAACTTGCAGAAAACCGTTTGGGATTGTATGCTTTATTTCCGCTGGAGTATCTGTGCTTGCATTTAAGGCAGTAAGGTTTACCTCCTGCTTTGGATCTTGGTCTTTTTTGTGGCTCAGGTAGTAACAGACATCCAGAGTTACAATTTATTTTCTTCCTTTGGCTATGATGAGAAGATTGTTATCCTCTTTTATGGAGGAATGCTGTAGCTCAGTTATTTCTACTTCTGTTGCTTCCGGGTTGACCTAAACTGATGACCTTTTTTTCAGACTCTACCAACTATTCACTTGGTTAAACTGGTTGTCTGACATTAACATGTGTGTTTTTGACCTGACTTCCTCTTCAGTCCTGCAGTATAGGAAAATAATATTGCTTTTGACTGATAGAGTCCATTTATTGTATATATGGATTATGGTGGTATCTATTGGTCCTAGTTACGATCAAGGTTCTGTTGCGTTAAGCTTTTTAAATCATGAAGCATGACACCACTCCTTCAGAAAGATACAAGGCAGACAAAGACAAGGGATGTGATATACAAGCAAAGCAATTACTACAAAGTGTAAGAGGGAAACAAAGTTTTTAAAGGAGGTTTGAATGAGGCTATGCTGAAGGGAGACAGGTAAGGAGGAGGCATTGAAGACAGCAGAGGTTGTAAGATGAAGATGCTAGGTGGACTGGAATAATAAGATGACAGTCACCATGCCTGAATGGTGGCTGAATGTTACAGCAGTTCCTTTATCTCTTCCAGCCGTCTAATTTGTGCTTTTGTGTCTTCTCTGGCTCCTTTAGTAAGTAGTTTCCAGTATTATGATGGTAATGTTAGCTTTTGAGCTGACTATCTATGAAATCACTGATAACATTTCTCTTGACTTCACTGATCAAGATCTTATTGTAAACTGGAATAGTACTGGAAAGAGGAACAAAAAAAGCCCACGAGTTTAGAGAGAGCCAATTGCTGCATTTTTCAAGCTGCTTGTTTTGATTTCTCAGTTACTTCCTTGCAGTCCTTTGCTTTATCATTGTTCACAGATGTGCCAGTGAATTTGGGAGATATTTAAGAGTTGCAAAGTGAATTTTTGTTCAAAGACCGAGGAGAAGAGGGCAAAGGGCAGCTTTATAAGTCTGAGCTCCTTCAGACACATGCCTTGGTAATACAAATAAGTTTATTTCAATGCATGACAGCTGTTGCTGCCAAAACTCTGAAGTCTGTTCCTAGCATGAAATCTAATGATGAATGAAATTAAGGCTTTGGAACTGCCAGTACATTATTAGGCCACAGACACAGATGGTGGGATAGAAAACACTACAAACCAGAAATCTTTAAGGAAAAAAAGAGCTCGTAGAAAATAGTTTTCTTGGTGGTACTATGTAGGAAAACCTGACCTTTAAACCTGGAGAAGGCAGGAGATTTCTGTATCCTAAGAGAGGTAATAGGTGCTCTAAATAATTTTCCCATGTGCTTTTTTTTTTTTGGCAGAAAGAAATCAGACTGAATGAGATTTTTAACATTTAGAAAGAAGAATTTCATGAGGCAGGTCTCTGCTGCTCCATATTTCTGCATCTTCCTACTTTTACTGTTGAAGGAAAGAGCAAATAAAACTACCTTTCAGTATTTTCTTTCCGCTTTCCTGGTTCATACTTGCTTGGTTGGTGTGGAGGACAGTTAGTATGAAGCCAATTTGAAAAAAGTGAGGCAAGCTGTTGTAGTGGAGAAAGCACATGTTACTTCACTGGAAACAGCACCTATATTAAAACACAGCAAGGGAGGAAAAAAGGGTGAAGAAAGTAAAAGCTAGTTGTCCTCTTGCCTGAGGGTTAGTCATGTGGTATGACAAGCAGATATGTAATATTAACTACACCATCTACTAGGAGCTTGAGTGGAAGGCATTTATTTATTTTATGACCAAGGATACTGAAGGAAGAACCTAATCACTTCATGTACTGGTTATATTATAAAAAACCCAAGTCTATAAACCAGATGTAAATACATCCTTGTTCTTCTTTCTGCCATCCGTATCTACCAATGTTTTGCCTCCAGCATGGAATCCTCAGGGCCCTGAGAGCGCTGATGGACCTTAATTGCACAGAACAGCCTCAGCTGGCCTCCTCCCACCTGCTAGGTGGTGTACAGGGGATTCTGAGAAAGTCTCAATAATTTGTCAAGATGATACAGAGATTCCAGAAATTTTCCAATCACAAAAGCTTGCTAGTTTCCTATAATGTTTAGAGAACATTTAGCATAATATTTCATTTTTAAGAGAGAGTATTTGAAAGTAACAAGCTTTCTGACTGACACCTCCTATTAGTTAGCATTCTTTGGCTGAGGTACCTTTTGCCTGGTTTCTGTACTCCAAAAGATATTCTGGGTGATCTCTCCAGGGATGTGTGTCTTTGTGAGGCTGCTGTTATCAAGGACTTGCATTGCAGAGTGTTCAGTTTGTCAGCTGGCATTGAGATCAGTCTGAAACCTGCTATAGAGATGTTGTGCCAAGCAGCTTTGTAGCATGACAGTCAGTGCCTGAACTTTGTTACATTTAGAAAAACAGGTCTGGTTTCCCTGAATTGCGTATGGATGTTTTTCGTGGTAACTTGATTTTCCTAGAAGCAACAACTTGCTGAAGAAAAGCATGAACCAGCTTCAAGCTTTTAATTGGAATTCAAAATACAACCTGTATGGGTCTTAAAGTTTGTGAGCCAGCCTGAGATCTGCTGAAAATGCTTTTTCTAACAGAAGCTCCTACTCCAAATATTAAATTTAAAAAATGTTAAACTAAAAATTAACCCTTTTAAGAGGGTTTAATGTCTTGTAAAATATAAATAAATGCACTTCCAAGTCTCTGAGCATATCAAGAGTGTTGTAAATTACTTCAACGTTTTATTCCTTTCATATATAATGAGGGAACATACAGTACATAGAATCTTAGAATCACAGAATCATGGAATCATTTGGTTGGAAAAGAGCTTTAAGATCATTGAGTCCAACCATACCTGTCCACTACTAAACCATGTCCCTAAGCGCCTCGTCTACCCATCTTTTAAATACCTCCAGGGATGGGGACTCAACCACTTCCCTGGGCAGCCTGTTCCAATACTTGACAACCCTCTCCGTGAAGAAGTTTTTCCTAATATCTAATCTAAACCTCCCTCGGCGCAACTTGAGGCCGTTTCCTCTCGTCCTATCACTTGCTACTTGAGAGAAGAGACTGACACCCACCTCGCTACAACCTGCTTTCGGGTAGTTGTGGAGGGCGATAAGGTCTCCTCCCCTCAGCCTCCTCTTCTCCAGGCTAAACAACCCCAGGTCCCTCAGCCACTCCTCATAAGACTTGCTCTCCAGACCCTTCACCAGCTTCGTTGCCCTTCTCTGGACACGCTCCAGCACCTCAATGTCCTTCTTGTACTGAGGGGCCCAAAACTGAAC